>JBBPBR010001692.1:0-123619 GCA_037974775.1 Cicer pinnatifidum
GCATCCAATAGGTGTGTTTGTGTCATTGGGTGATCAATTAGGTCATTTTCGTCCTCCCTAGGCTTATTCTTGTCCAATTAGGGTTTTAAACCAATCTTGTGCATCCAATAGGTGTGTTTGTGTCATTGGATGATCAATTAGGTCATTTTCGTCCTCCCTAGGCTTATTCTTGTCCAATTAGGGTTTTTAACCAATCTTGTGCATCCAATAGGTGTGTTTGTGTCATTGGATGATCAATTAGGTCATTTTCGTCCTCCCTAGGCTTATTCTTGCCCAATTAGGGTTTTTAACCAATCTTGTGCATCCAATAAGTTCATTTGTGTCATTGGATTAACATTTAGGTCATTTTCGTCCTCCCTAGGCATATTCTTTTCCAATAAGGGTTTTTAACCAATCTTGTGCTTCCAATAGGTGTGTTTGTATCATTGGATGATCAATTAGGTCATTTTCGTCCTCACTAGGCTTATTCTTGTCCAATTAAGGTTTTTAACCAATCTTGTGCATCCAATAGGTGTGTTTGTGTCATTGGATGATCAATTAGGTCATTTTCGTCCTCCCTAGGCTTATTCTTGTCCAATTAGGGTTTTTAACCAATCTTGTGCATCCAATAGGTGTGTTTGTGTCATTGGATGATCAATTAGGTCATTTTCGTCCTCCCTAGGCTTATTCTTGCCCAATTAGGGTTTTTAACCAATCTTGTGCATCCAATAAGTTGAGTTGTGTCATTGGATTAGCATTTAGGTCATTTTCGTCCTCCGTAGGCTTATTCTTGTCCAATTAGGATTTTTAACCAATCTTGTGCATCCCATAAGTTCATTTGTGTCATTGGATTAACATTTATGTCATTTTCGTCCTCCCTAGGCATATTCTTGTCCAATTAGGGTTTTTAACCAATCTTGTGCATCCAATAGGTGTGTTTGTGTCATTGGATGATCAATTAGGTCATTTTCGTCCTCCCTAGGCATATTCTTGTCCAATAGGGTTTTTAACCAATTTTGTTCATCCAATAAGTTTGTTTATGTCATTGAATTAATATTTAGGTCATTTTCGTCCTCCCTAGGCATATTCTTGTCCAATTAGGGTTTTTAACCAATCTTGTGCATCCAATAGGTGTGTTTGTGTCATTGGATGATCAATTAGGTCATTTTCGTCCTCCCTAGGCATATTCTTGTCCAATTAGGGTTTTTGACCAATTTTGTTCATCCAATAAGTTTGTTTATGTCATTGAATTAATATTTAGGTCATTTTCGTCCTCCCTAGGCATATTCTTGTCCAATTAGGGTTTTTAACCAATCTTGTGCATCCAATAGGTGTGTTTGTGTCATTGGATGATCAATTAGGTCATTTTCGTCCTCCCTAGGCATATTCTTGTCCAATTAGGGTTTTTAACCAATTTTGTTCATCCAATAAGTTTGTTTATGTCATTGAATTATTATTTAGGTCATTTTTGTCCTCCCTAGGCATATTCTTGTCCAATTAGGGTTTTTAACCAATCTTGTGCATCCAATAGGTGTGTTTGTGTCATTGGATGATCAATTAGGTCATTTTCGTCCTCCCTAGGCTTATTCTTGTCCAATTAGGGTTTTTAACCAATCTTGTGCATCCAATAAGTTTGTTTGTTTCATTGAATTAATATTTAGGTCATTTTCGTCCTCCCTAGGCATATTCTTGTCTAGTTAGGGTTTTTAACCAATCTTGTGCATCCAATAGGTGTGTTTGTGGCAATGGATGATCAATTAGGTCATTTTCGTCCTCCCTAGGCTTATTCTTGTCCAATTAGGGTTTTTAACCAATCTTGTGCATCCAATAGGTGTGTTTGTGTCATTGGATGATCAATTAGGTCATTTTCGTCCTCCCTAGGCTTATTCTTGTCCAATTAGGGTTTTTAACCAATCTTGTGCATCCAATACGTTCATTTGTGTCATTGGATTAAAATTTAGGTCATTTTCGTCCTCCCTAGGCATATTCTTGTCCAATTAGAGTTTTAGACCAATCTTGTGCATCCAATAGGTGTGTTTGTGTCATTGGATGATCAATTAGGTTATTTTCGTCCTCCCTAGGCTTATTCTTGTCCAATTAGGATTTTTAACCAATCTGGTGCATCCAATAAGTTCATTTGTGTCATTGGATGATCAATTAGGTCATTTTCGTCCTCCCTAGGCATATTCTTGTCCAATTAGGGTTTTTAACCAATCTTGTGCATCCAATAGGTGTGTTTGTGTCATTGGATGATCAATTAGGTCATTTTCGTCCTCACTAAACTTATTCTTGTCCAATTAGGGTTTTTAACCAATCTTGTGCATCCAATAGGTGTGTTTGTGTCATTGGATGATCAATTAGGTCATTTTCGTCCTCCCTAGGCTTATTCTTGTCCAATTAGGGTTTTTAACCAATCTTGTGCATCCAATAGGTGTGTTTGTGTCATTGGATGATCAATTAGGTCATTTTCGTCCTCCCTAGGCTTATTCTTGCCCAATTAGGGTTTTTAACCAATCTTGTGCATCCAATAAGTTGAGTTGTGTCATTGGATTAGCATTTAGGTCATTTTCGTCCTCCCTAGGCTTATTCTTGTCCAATTAGGATTTATAACCAATCTTGTGCATCCAATAAGTTCATTTGTGTCATTGGATGATCAATTAGGTCATTTTCGTCCTCCCTAGGCATATTCTTGTCCAACTAGGGTTTTTAACCAATCTTGTGCATCCAATAGGTGTGTTTGTGTCATTAGATGATTAATTAGGTCATTTTCGTCCTCCCTAGGCTTATTCTTGTCCAATTAGGGTTTTTAACCAATCTTGTGCATCCAATAGGTGTGTTTGTGTCATTGGATGATCAATTAGGTCATTTTCGTCCTCCCTAGGCTTATTCTTGCCCAATTAGGGTTTTTAACCAATCTTGTGCATCCAATAAGTTGAGTTTTGTCATTGGATTAGCATTTAGGTCATTTTCGTGCTACCTAGGCTTATTCTTGTCCAATTAGGGTATTTAACCAATCTTGTGCATCCAATAAGTTCATTTGTGTCATTGGATTTACATTTAGGTCATTTTCGTCCTCCCTAGGCATATTCTTGTCCAATTAGGGTTTTTAACCAATCTTGTGCATCCAATAGGTGTGTTTGTGGCAATGGATGATCAATTTGGTTATTTTCGTCCTCCCTAGGCTTATTCTTGTCCAATTAGGGTTTTTAACCAATCTTGTGCATCCAATAGGTGTGTTTGTGTCATTGGATGATCAATTAGGTCATTTTCGTCCTCCCTAGGCTTATTCTTGCCCAATTAGGGTTTTTAACCAATCTTGTGCATCCAATAAGTTGAGTTGTGTCATTGGATTAGCATTTAGGTCATTTTCGTCCTCCCCAGGCTTATTCTTGTCCAATTAGGGTTTTTAACCAATCTTGTGCATCCAATAGGTGTGTTTGTGTCATTGGATGATCAATTAGGTCATTTTCGTCCTCCCTAGGCTTATTCTTGTCCAATTAGGGTTTTTAACCAATCTTGTGCATCCAATAAGTTCATTTGTGTCATTGCATTAACATTTAGGTCATTTTCGTCCTCCCTAGTCATATTCTTGTCCAATTAGGGTTTTGAACCAATTGTGTGTATCCAATAGGTGTGTTTGATTCATTGGAATAACATTTAGGTCATTTTCGTCCTCCCTAGACATATTCTTGTCCAATTAGGGTTTTTAACCAAAGTTGTGCATCCAATAAGTTCATTTGTGTCATTGGATGATCAATTAGGTAATTTACGTCCTCCCTAGGCATATTCTGGCATATTCTTGTCCAATTAGGGTTTTTAACCAATCTTGTGCATCCAATAGGTGTGTTTGTGTCATTGGATGATCAATTAGGTCATTTTCGTCCTCCCTAGGCTTATTCTTGTCCAATTAGGGTTTTTAACCAATCTTGTGCATCCAATAAGTTGAGTTGTGTCATTGGATTAACATTTAGGTCATTTTCGTCTTCCCTAGGCTTATTCTTGTCCAATTAGGGTTTTTAACTAATCTTGTGCATCCAATAAGTTGAGTTGTGTCATTGGATTAACATTTAGGTCATTTTCGTCCTCCCTAGGCATATGCTTGTCCAATTAGGGTTTTTAACCAATCTTGTGCATCCAATAGGTGTGTTTGTGTCATTGGATGATCAAATAGGTCATTTTCGTCCTCCCTATGCTTAATCTTGTCCAATTAGGGTTTTTAACCAATCTTGTGCATCCAATAAGTTGAGTTGTGTCATTGGATTAACATTTAGGTCATTTTCGTCCTCCCTAGGCTTATTCTTGTCCAATTTGGGTTTTTAACCAATCTTGTGCATCCAATAAGTTTGTTTGTATCATTGAATTAATATTTAGGTCATTTTCCTCCTCCCTAGGCATATTCTTGTCCAATTAGGGTTTTTAACCAATCTTGTGCATCCAATAAGTTGAGTTGTGTCATTGGATTAACATTTAGGTCATTTTCGTCCTCCCTAGGCTTATTCTTGTCCAATTAGGGTTTTTAACCAATCTTGTGCATCCAATAAGTTTGTTTGTATCATTGAATTAATATTTAGGTCATTTTCCTCCTCCCTAGGCATATTCTTGTCCAATTACGGTTTTTAACCAATCTTGTGCTTCCAATAGGTGTGTTTGTGTCATTGGATGATCAATTAGGTCATTTTGGTCCTTCCTAGGCATATTAATTCAATGATACAAACTTATTTTGGTCCTCCCTAGGCATATTCTTGTCCAATTAGGGTTTTTAACCAATCTTGTGCATCCAATAGGTGTGTTTGTGTCATTGGATGATCAATTAGGTCATTTTCGTCCTCCCTAGGCATATTCTTGTCCAATTAGGGTTTTAAACGAATCTTGTGCATCCAATAGGTGTGTTTGTGTCATTGGATGATCAATTAGGTCATTTTCGTCCTCCCTAGGCATATTCTTGTCCAATTAGGGTTTTTAACGAATCTTGTGCATCCAATAGGTGTGTTTGTGTCATTGGATGATCAATTAGGTCATTTTCCTCCTCCCTAGGCATATTCTTGTCCAATTAGGGTTTTTAACCAATCTTGTGCATCCAATAGGTGTGTTTGTGTCATTGGATGATCAATTAGGTCATTTTCGTCCTTTCTATGCTTATTCTTGTCCAATTAGGGTTTTAAACCAATCTTGTGCATCCAATAACTT
Organism: Cicer pinnatifidum; assembly: GCA_037974775.1. Lineage (NCBI taxonomy): Eukaryota > Viridiplantae > Streptophyta > Magnoliopsida > Fabales > Fabaceae > Cicer > Cicer pinnatifidum. Next base: position 5,167 of record JBBPBR010001692.1, read on the forward strand.
TGTTTGTGTCATTGAATTAATATTTAGGTCATTTTCGTCCTCCCTAGGCATATTCTTGTCCAATTAGGGTTTTTAACCAATCTTGTGCATCCAATAGGTGTGTTTGTGTCATTGGATGATCAATTAGGTCATTTTCGTCCTCCCTAGGCATATTCTTGTCCAATTAGGGTTTTTAACCAATCTTGTGCATCCAATAGGTCTGTTTGTGTCATTGGATGATCAATTTAGGTCATTTTCGTTCTCCCTAGGCATATTCTTGTGCAATTAGGGTTTTTAACCAATCTTGTGCATCCAATAGGTGTGTTTGTGTCATTGGATGATCAATTAGGTCATTTTCGTCCTCCCTAGGCTTATTCTTGTCCAATTAGGGTTTTTAACCAATCTTGTGCATCCAATAGGTGTGTTTGTGTCATTGGATGATCAATTAGGTCATTTTCGTCCTCCCTAGGCTTATTCTTGTCCAATTAGGGTTTTTAACCAATCTTGTGCATCCAATAACTTTGTTTGTGTCATTGAATTAATATTTAGGTCATTTTTGTCCTTCCTAGGCATATTCTTGTCCAATTAGGGTTTTTAACCAATCTTGTGCATCCAATAGGTGTGTTTGTGTCATTGGATGATCAATTAGGTCATTTTCGTCCTCCCTAGGCTTATTCTTGTCCAATTAGGGTTTTTAACCAATCTTGTGCATCCAATAAGTTCATTTGGTTCACTGGATTAACATTTAGATCATTTTCGCCCTCCCTATGCATATTCTTGTCCAATTAGGGTTTTTAACCAATCTTGTGCATCCAATAGGTGTGTTTGTGTCATTGGATGATCAATTAGGTCATTTTCGTCCTCCCTAGGCTTATTCTTGTCCAATTAGGGTTTTTAACCAATCTTGTTCATCCAATTGGTTTGCTTGTGTCATTGGATGATCAATTAGGTCATTTTCGTCCTCCCTAGGCATATTCTTGTCCAATTAGGGTTTTTAACCAATCTTGTGCATCCAATAGGTGTGTTTGTGTCACTGGATGATCAATTAGGTCATTTTCGTCCTCCCTAGGCTTATTCTTGTCCAATTAGGGTTTTTAACCAGTCTTGTGCATCCAATAACTTTGTTTGTGTCATTGAATTAATATTTAGGTCATTTTCGTCCTCCCTAGGCATATTCTTGTCCAATTAGGGTTTTTAACCAATCTTGTGCATCCAATAGGTGTGTTTGTGTCATTGGATGATCAATTAGGTCATTTTCCTCCTCCCTAGGCTTATTCTTGTCCAATTAGGGTTTTTAACCAGTCTTGTGCATCCAATAACTTTGTTTGTGTCATTGAATTAATATTTAGGTCATTTTCGTCCTCCCTAGGCATATTCTTGTCCAATTAGGGTTTTTAACCAATCTTGTGCATCCAATAGGTGTGTTTGTGTCATTGGATGATCAATTAGGTCATTTTCGTCCTCCCTAGGCTTATTCTTGTCCAATTAGGGTTTTTAACCAATCTTGTGCATCGAATAACTTTGTTTATGTCATTGAATTAACATTTAGGTCATTTTCGTCCTCCCAAGGCATATTCTAGTCCAATTAGGGATTTTAACCAATCTTGTGCATCCAATAGGTGTGTTTGTGTCATTGGATGATCAATTAGGTCATTTTCGTCCTCCCTAGGCTTATTCTTGTCCAATTAGGGTTTTTAACCAATCTTGTGCATCCAATAAGTTCATTTGTGTTATTGGATTAACATTTAGGTCATATTTGTCCTCCCTAGGCATATTCTTGTCCAATTAGGGTTTTTAACCAATCTTGTGCATCCAATAGGTGTGTTTGTGTCATTGGATGATCAATTAGGTCATTTTCGTCCTCACTAGGCTTATTCTTGTCCAATTAGGGTTTTTAACCAATCTTGTGCATCCAATAGGTGTGTTTGTGTCATTGGATGATCAATTAGGTCATTTTCGTCCTCCCTAGGCTTATTCTTGTCCAATTAGGGTTTTTAACCAATCTTGTGCATCCAATAGGTGTGTTTGTGTCATTGGATGGTCAATTAGGTCATTTTCGTCCTCCTTAGGCTTATTATTGTCCAATTAGGGTTTTTAACCAATCTTGTGCATCCAATAACTTTGTTTGTGTCATTGAATTAATATTTAGGTCATTTTCATCCTCCCTAGGCATATTCTTGTCCAATTAGGGTTTTTAACCAATCTTGTGCATCCAATAGGTGTGTTTGGGGCATTGGGTGATCAATTTGGTCATATTCGTCCTCCCTAGGCATATTCTTGTCCAATTAGGGTTTTTAACCAATCTTGTGCATCCAATAGGTGTGTTTGTGTCATTGGATGATCAATTAGGTCATTTTCGTCCTCCCTAGGCATATTCTTGTCCAATTAGGGTTTTTAACCTATCTTGTGCATCCAATAGGTGTGTTTGTGTCATTGGATGATCAATTAGGTCATTTTCGTCCTCCCTAGGCTTATTCGTGTCCAATTAGGGTTTTTAACCAATCTTGTGCATCCAATAAGTTCATTAGTGTCATTGGATGATCAATTAGGTCATTTTCGTCCTCCCTAGGCATGTTCTTGTCCAACTAGGGTTTTTAACCAATCTTGTGCATCCAATAGGTGTGTTTGTGTAATTGGATGATCAATTAGGTCATTTTCGTCCTCCCTAGGCTTATTCTTGTCCAATTATGGTTTTTAACCAATCTTGTGCATCCAATAGGTGTGTTTGTGTCATTGGATGATCAATTAGGTCATTTTCGTCCTCCCTAGGCCTATTCTTGTCCAATTAGGGTTTTTAACCAATCTTGTGCATCCAATAAGTTGAGTTGTGTCATTGGATTAACATTGAGGTCATTTTCGTTCTCCCTAGGCTTGTTCTTGTCTAATTAGGGTTTTTAACCAATCTTGTACATCCAATAAGTTCATTTGTGTCATTGGATTAACATTTAGGTCATATCCGTCCTCCCTAGGCATATTCTTGTCCAATTAGGGTTTTTAACCAATCTTGTGCATCCAATAGGTGTGTTTGTGTCATTGGATGATCAATTAGGTCATTTTCGTCCTCCCTAGGCTTATTCTTGTCCAATTAGGGTTTTTAACCAATCTTGTGCATCCAATAGGTGTGTCGGTTTCATTGGATGATCAATTAGGTCATTTTCGTCCACCCTAGGCTTATTCTTGTCCAATTAGGGTTTTTAACATATCTTGTGCATCCGATAAGTTTGTTTGTGTGATTATATTAATATTTAGGTCATTTTCGTCCTCCCTAGGCATATTCTTGTCCAATTAGGGTTTTTAACCAATCTTGTGCATCCAATAGGTGTGTTTGTGTCATTGGATGATCAATTAGGTCATTTTCGTCCTCCCTAGGCTTATTCTTGTCCAATTAGGGTTTTTAACCAATCTTGTGCATCCAATAAGTTGAGTTGTGTCATTGGATTACCATTGAGGTCATTTTCGTCCTCCCTAGGCTTATTCTTGTCCAATTATGGTTTTTAACCAATCTTGTGCATCCAATAGGTGTGTTTGTGTCATTGGATGATCAATTAGGTCATTTTCGTCCTCCCTAAGCTTATTCTTGTCCAATTAGGGTTTTTAACCAATCTTGTGCATCCAATAGGTGTGTTTTTGTCATTGGATGATCAATTAGGTCATTTTCGTCCTCCCTAGGCATATTCTTGTCCAATTAGGGTTTTTAACGAATCTTGTGCATCCAATAGGTGTGTTTGTGTCATTGGATGATCAATTAGTTCATTTTCGTCCTTCCTAGGCATATTCTTGTCAAATTAGGGTTTTTAACCAATCTTTTGCATCCAATAGGTGTGTCTGTGTCATTGGATGATCAATTAGGTCATTTTCGTCCTCCTTAGGCATATTCTTGTCCAATTAGGGTTTTAACCAATCTTGTGTAACCAATAGGTGTGTTTGTGTCATTGGATGATCAATTAGGTCAGTTTCGTCCTCCCTAGGCTTATTCTTGTCCAATTAGGGTTTTTAACCAATCTTGTGCATCCAATAAGTTGAGTTGTGTCATTGGATTAACATTTAGGTCATTTTCGTCCTCCCTAGGCTTATTCTTGTCCAATTAGGGTTTTTAACCAATCTTGTGCATCCAATAACTTGGTTTGTGTCCTTGAATTAATATTTAGGTCATTTTCGTCCTCCCTAGGCATATTCTTGTCCAATTAGGGTTTTTAGCCAATCTTGTGCTTCCAATAGGTGTGTTTGTGTCATTGGAAGATCAATTAGGTCATTTTGGTCCTCCCTAGGCTTATTCTTGTCCAATTATGGTTTTTAACCAATCTTGTGCATCCAATAAGTTGAGTTGTGTCATTGGATTAACATTTAGGTCATTTTCGTCCTCCCTAGGCTTATTCTTGTCCAATTAGGGTTTTTAACCAATCTTGTGCATCCAATAAGTTGAGTTGTGTCATTGGATTAACATTTAGGTCATTTTCTTCCTCCCTAGGCTTATTCTTGTCCAATTAGGGTTTTTAATCAATCTTGTGCATCGAATAACTTTGTTTGTGTCCTTAAAATAATATTTAGGTCATTTTCGTCCTCCCTAGGCATATTCTTGTCCAATTAGGGTTTTTAACCAATCTTGTGCTTCCAATAGGTGTGTTTGTGTCATTGGAAGATCAAGTAGGTCATTTTCGTCCTCCCTAGGCTTATTCTTGTCCAATTAGGGTTTTTAACCAATCTTGTGCATCCAATAAGTTTGTTTGTGTCATTGAATTAATATTTAGGTCATTTTCGTCCTCCCTAGGCATATTCTTGTCCAATTAGAGTTTTTAACGAATCTTGTGCATCCAGTAGGTGTGTTTGTGTCATTGGATGATCAATTAGGTCATTTTCGTCCTCCCTAGGCTTATTCTTGTCCAATTAGGGTTTTTAACCAATCTTGTGCATCCAATAAGTTGAGTAGTGTCATTGGATTAACATTTAGGTCATTATCGTCCTCCCTAGTCATATTCTTGTCCAATTAGGGTTTTTAACCAATCTTGTGCATCCAATAACTTTGTTTGTGTCCTTGAATTAATATTTAGGTCATTTTCGTCCTCGCTATGCATATTCTTGTCCAATTAGTGTTTTTAACCAATCTTGTGCATCCAATAGGTGTGTTGGCGGCAATGGATGATCAATTAGGTCATTTTCGTCCTCTCTAGGCTTATTCTTGTCCAATTAGGGTTTTTAACCAATCTTGTGCATCCAATAGGTGTGTTTGTGTCATTGGATGATCAATTAGGTCATTTTCGTCCTCCCTAGGCTTATTCTTGTCCAATTAGGGTTTTTAACCAATCTTGTGCATCCAATAAGTTGAGTTGTGTCATTGGATTAACATTTAGGTCATTTTCGTCCTCCCTAGGCTTATTCTTGTCCAATTAGGGTTTTTAACCAATCTTGTACATTCAATAAGTTCATTTGTGTCATTGGATTAACATTTAGGTCATTTTCGTCCTCCCTAGGCATATTCTTGTCCAATTAGAGTTTTAGACCAATCTTGTGCATCCAATAGGTGTGTTTGTGTCATTGGATGATCAATAAGGTTATTTTCGTCCTCCCTAGGCTTATTCTTGTCCAATTAGGGTTTTTAACTAAACTTGTGCATCCAATAAGTTCATTTGTGTCATTGGATGATCAATTAGGTCATTTTCGTCCTCCCTAGGCTTATTCTTGCCCAATTAGGGTTTTTAACCAATCTTGTGCATCCAATAAGTTGAGTTGTGTCATTGGATTAGCATTTAGGTCATTTTCGTCCTCCCTAGGCTTATTCTTGTCCAATTAGGGTTTTTAACCAATCTTGTGCATCCAATAAGTTCATTTGTGTCATTGGATTAACATTTAGGTCATTTTCGTTCTCCCTAAGCATATTCTTGTCCAATTAGGGTTTTTAATCAATCTTGTGCATCCAATAGGTGTGTTTGTGTCATTGGATGATCAATTAGGTCATTTTCGTCCTCCCTAGGCTTATTCTTGTCCAATTAGGGTTTTTAACCAATCTTGTGCATCCAATAAGTTCATTAGTGTCTTTGGATGATCAATTAGGTCATTTTCGTCCTCCCTAGGCATGTTCTTGTCCAACTAGGGTTTTTAACCAATCTTGTGCATCCAATAGGTGTGTTTGTGTCATTGGATGATCAATTAGGTCATTTTCGTCCTCCCTAGGCTTATTCTTGTCCAATTTGAGTTTTTAACCAATCTTGTGCATCCAATAAGTTGAGTTGTGAATTTGGATTTACATTTAGGTCATTTTCGTTCTCTCTAGGCTTATTCTTGTCCAATTAGGGTTTTTAACCAATCTTGTGCATCCAATAAGTTCATTTATGTCATTGGATTAACATATAGGTCATATCCGTCCTCCCTAGGCATATTCTTGTCCAATTAGGGTTTTTAACCAATCTTGTGCATCCAATAGGTGTGTTTGTGTCATTGGATGATCAATTAGGTCATTTTCGTCCTCCATAGGCTTATTCGTGTCCAATTAGGGTTTTTAACCAATCTTGTGCATCCAATAAGTTTGTTTGTGTCATTGAATTAATATTTAGGTCATTTTTGTCCTCCCTAGGCATATTCTTGTCCAATTAGGGTTTTTAACCAATCATGTGCATTCAATAGGTGTGTTTGTGTCATTGGATGATCAATTAGGTCATTTGCGTCCTCCCTAGGCATATTCTTGTCCAATTAGGGTTTTTAACCAATCTTGTGCATCCAATAGGTGTGTTTGTGTCATTGGATGATCAATTAGGTCATTTTCGTCCTCCCTAGGCTTATTCTTGTCCAATTAGGGTTTTTAACCAATCTTGTGCATCCAATAAGTTGAGTTGTGTCATTGGATTAACATTTAGGTCATTTTCATTCTCCCTAGGCTTATTCTTGTCGAACTAGGTTTTTAACCAATCTTGTGCATCCAATAAGTTCATTTGTGTCATTGGATTCACATTTAGGTCATTTTCGTCCTCCCTAGGCATATTCTTGTCCAATTAGGGTTTTTAACCAATCTTGTGCATCCAATAGGTGTGTTTATCTCATTGGATGATCAATTAGGTCACTTTGATCCTCCCTAGGCTTATTCTTGTCCAATTAGGGTTTTTAACCAATCTTGTGCATCCAATAAGTTCATTTGTGTCATTGGATTAACATTTAGGTCATTTTCGTCCTCCCTAGGCATATTCTTGTCCAATTAGGGTTTTTAACCAATCTTGTGCATCCAATAGGTGTGTTTGTGTCATTGGATGATCAATTAGGTCATTTTCGTCCTCCCTAGGCTTATTCTTGTCCAATTAGGGTTTTTAACCAATCTTGTGCATCCAATAGGTGTGTTTGTGTCATTGGATGATCAATTAGGTCATTTTCGTCCTCCCTAGGCTTATTCTTGTCCAATTAGGGTTTTTAACCAATCTTGTGCTTCCAATAAGTTGAGTAGTGTCATTGGATTAACATTTAGGTCATTTTTGTCCTCCCTTGGTTTATTCTTGTCCAATTAGGGTTTTTAACCAATCTTGTGCATCCAATAAGTTTGTTTGTGTCATTGGATTATCAATTAGGTCATTTTCGTCCTCCCTAGGCTTATTTTTGTCCAATTAGGGTTTTTAACCAATCTTGTGCATCCAATAAGTTTGTTTGTGTCATTGAATTAATATTTAGGTCATTTTCGTCCTCCCTAGGCATATTCTTGTCCAATTAGGGTTTTTAACCAATCTTGTGGATCCAATAGGTGTGTTTGTGTCATTGGATGATCAATTAGGTCATTTTCGTCCTCCCAAGGCATATTCTTAACCAATTAGGGTTTTTAACCAATCTTGTGAATCCAATAGGTGTGTTTGTGTCATTGGATGATCAATTAGGTCATTTTCGTCCTCCCTAGGCTTATTCTTATCCAATTAGGGTTTTTAACCAATCTTGTGCATCCAATAGGTGTGTTTGTGTCATTGGATGATCAATTAGGTCATTTTCGTCCTCCCTAGGCTTATTCTTGTCCAATTAGGGTTTTTAACCAATCTTGTGCATCCAATAGGTGTGTTTGTGTCATTGGATGATCAATTTGGTCATTTTCGTCCTCCCTAGGCTTATTCTTGTCCAATTAGGGTTTTTAACCAATCTTGTGCATCCAATAAGTTTGTTTGTGTCATTTAATTAATATTTAGGTCATTTTCGTCCTCCCTATGCATATTCTTGTCCAATTAGGGTTTTTAACCAATCTTGTGCATCCAATAAGTTCATTTGTGTCATTGGATTAACATTTAGGTCATTTTCGTCCTCCCTAGGCATATTCTTGTCCAATTAGGGTTTTTAACCAATCTTGTGCATCCCATAGGTGTGTTTGTGTCATTGGATGATCAATTATGTCATTTTCGTCCTCCCTAGGCATATTCTTATCCAATTAGGGTTTTTAACCAATCTTGTGCATCCAATAGGTGTGTTTGTGTCATTGGATGATCAATTAGGTCATTTTCGTCCTCCCTAGGCTTATTCTTGCCCAATTAGGGTTTTTAACCAATCTTGTGCATCCAATAAGTTGAGTTGTGTCATTGGATTAACATTTAGGTCATTTTCGTCCTCCCTAGGCTTATTCTTGTCCAATTAGGGTTTTAACCAATCTTGTGCATCCAATAAGTTCATTTGTGTCATTGGATTAACATTTAGGTCATTTTCGTCTTCCCTAGGCATATTCTTGTCCAATTAGAGTTTTAGACCAATCTTGTGCATCTAATAGGTGTGTTTGTGTCATTGGATGATCAATTAGGTTATTTCCGTCCTCCCTAGGCTAATTCTTTTCCAATAAGGGTTTTTAACTAATCTTGTGCATCCAATAAGTTCATTTGTGTCATTGGATGATCAATTAGGTCATTTTCGTCCTCCCTAGGCATATTCTTGTCCAATTAGGGTTTTTAACCAATCTTGTGCATCCAATAGGTGTGTTTGTGTCATTGGATGATCAATTAGGTCATTTTCGTCCTCCCTAGGCTTATTCTTGTCCAATTAGGGTTTTTAACCAATCTTGTGCATCCAATAGGTGTGTTTGTGTCATTGGATGATCAATTAGGTCATTTTCGTCCTCCCTAGGCTTATTCTTGTCCAATTAGGGTTTTTAACCAATCTTGTGCATCCAATAGGTGTGTTTGTGTCATTGGATGATCAATTAGGTCATTTTCGTCCTTTCTATGCTTATTTTTGTCCAATTAGGGTTTTTAAGCAATCTTGTGCATCCAATAAGTTCATTTGTGTCATTGGATGATCAATTAGGTCATTTTCGTCCTCCCTAGGCATATTCTTGTCCAACTAGGGTTTCTAACCAATCTTGTGCTTCCAATAGATGTGTTTGTGTCATTGGATGATCAATTAGGTCATTTTCGTCCTCCCTAGGCTTATTCTTGTCCAATTAGGGTTTTTAACCAATCTTGTGCATCCAATAGGTGTGTTTGTGTCATTGGATGATCAATTAGGTCATTTTCGTCCTCCCTAGGCTTATTCTTGTCCAATTAGGGTTTTTAACCAATCTTGTGCATCCAATAGGTGTGTTTGTGTCATTGGATGATCAATTAGGTCATTTTCGTCCTCCCTAGGCTTATTCTTGTCCAATTAGGGTTTTTAACCAATCTTGTGCATCCAATAGGTGTGTTTGTGTCATTGGATGATCAATTAGGTCATTTTTGTCCTCCCTAGGCTTATTTTTGTCCAATTAGTGTTTTTAACCAATCTTGTGCATCCAATAAGTTCATTTGTGTCATTGGATGATCAATTAGGTCATTTTCATCCTCCCTAGGCATATTCATGTCCAACTATGGTTTTTAACCAATCTTGTGCATCCAATAGGTGTGTTTGTGTGATTGGATGATCAATTAGGTCATTTTCGTCCTCCCTAGGCTTATTCTTGTCCAATTAGGGTTTTTAACCAATCTTGTGCATCCAATAGGTGTGTTTGTGTCATTGGATGATCAATTAGGTCATTTTCGTCCTCCCTAGGCTTATTCTTGTCCAATTAGGGTTTTTAACCAATCTTGTGCATCCAATAGGTGTGTTTGTGTCATTGGATGATCAATTAGGTCATTTTTATCCTCCCTAGGCTTATTCTTGTCCAATTAGGATTTTTAACCAATCTTGTGCATCCAATAGGTGTTTTGTGTCATTGGATGATCAATTAGGTCATTTTCGTCCTCCCTAGGCTTATTCTTGTCCAATTAGGGTTTTTAACCAATCTTGTGCATCCAATAGGTGTGTTTGTGTCATTGGATGATCAATTAGGTCATTTTCGTCCTCTCAAGGCTTATTCTTGTCCAATTAGGGTTTTTAACCAATCTTGTGCATCCAATAAGTTCATTTGTGTCATTGGATTAACATTTAGGTCATTTTCGTCCTCCCTAGGCATATTCTTGTCCAATTAGGGTTTTTAACCAATCTTGTGCCTCCAACAGGTGTGTTTGTGTCATTGGATGATCAATTAGGTCATTTTCGTCCTCCCTAGGCTTATTCTTGTCCAATTAGGGTTTTTAACCAATCTTGTGCATCCAATAGGTGTGTTTGTGTCATTGGATGATCAATTAGGTCATTTTCGTCCTCCCTAGGCATATTCTTGTCCAACTAGGGTTTTTAACCAATCTTGTGCATCCAATAAGTTCATTTGTGTCATTGGATGATCAATTAGGTCATTTTCATCCTCCCTAGCCATATTCTTGTCCAACAATGGTTTTTAACCAATCTTGTGCATCCAATAGGTGTGTTTGTGTCATTGGATGATCAATTAGGTCATTTTCGTCCTCCCTAGGCTTATTCTTGTCCAATTAGGGTTTTTAACCAATCTTGTGCATCCAATAGGTGTGTTTGTGTCATTGGATGATCAATTAGGTCATTTTCGTCCTCCCTAGGCTTATTCTTGTCCAATTAGGGTTTTTAACCAATCTTGTGCATCCAATAGGTGTGTTTGTGTCATTGGATGATCAATTAGGTCATTTTCGTCTTCCGTAGGCATATTCTTGTCCAATTTGGATTTTTAACGAATCTTGTGCATCCAATAGGTGTGTTTGTGTCATTGGATGATCAATTAGGTCATTTTCGTCCTCCCTAGGCTTATTCTTGTCCAATTAGGGTTTTTAACCAATCTTGTGCATCCAATAGGTGTGTTTGTGTCATTGGATGATCAATAAGGTCATTTTCGTTCTCCCTAGGCATATTCTTGTCCAATTAGGGTTTTTAATCAATCTTGTGCATCCAATAGGTGTGTTTGTGTCATTGGATGATCAATTAGGTCATTTTCGTCCTCCCTAGGCTTATTCTTGTCCAATTAGGGTTTTTAACCAATCTTGTGCATCCAATAAGTTCATTTGTGTCATTGGATTAACATTTAGGTCATTTTCGTCCTCCCTAGGCATATTCTTGTCCAATTAGGGTTTTTAACCAATCTTGTGCTTACAATAGGTGTGTTTGTGTCATTGGATGATCAATTAGGTCATTTTCGTCCTCCTTAGGCTTATTCTTGTCCAATTAGGGTTTTTAACCAATCTTGTGCATCCAATAAGTTCATTTGTGTCATTGGATGATCAATTAGGTCATTTTCGTCCTCCCTAGGCAAATTCTTGTCCAACTAGGGTTTTAAACCAATCTTGTGCATCCAATAGGTGTGTTTGTGTCATTGGATGATCAATTAGGTCATTTTCTTCCTCCCTAGGCTTATTCTTGTCCAATTAGGGTTTTTAACCAATCTTGTGCATCCAATAAGTTCATTTGTGTCACTGGATTAACATTTAGGTCATATCCGTCCTCCCTAGGCATATTCTTATCCAATTAGGGTTTTTAACCAATCTTGTGCATCCAATAGGTGTGTTTGTGTCATTGGATGATCAATTAGGTCATTTTCGTCCTCCCTAGGCTTATTCTTGTCCAATTAGGGTTTTTAACCAATCTTGTGCATCCAATAAGTTGAGTTGTGTCATTAGATTAACATTTAGGTCATTTTCATTCTCCCTGGGCTTATTCTTGTCCAATTAGGTTTTTAACCAATCTTGTGCATCCAATAAGTTCATTTGTGTCATTGGATTCACATTTAGGTCATTTTCGTCCTCCCTAGGCATATTCTTGTCCAATTAGGGTTTTTAACCAATCTTGTGCATCCAATAGGTGTGTTTATCTCATTGGATGATCAATTAGGTCACTTTGATCCTCCCTAGGCTTATTCTTGTCCAATTAGGGTTTTTAACCAATCTTGTGCATCCAATAAGTTCATTTGTGTCATTGGATTAACATTTAGGTCATTTTCGTCTTCCCTAGGCATATTCTTGTCCAATTAGGGTTTTTAACCAATCTTGTGCATCCAATAGGTGTGTTTGTGTCATTGGATGATCAATTAGGTCATTTTCGTCCTCCCAAGGCATATTCTTGTCCAACTAGGGTTTTAAACCAATCTTGTGCATCCAATAGGTGTGTTTGTGTCATTGGAAGATCAATTAGGTCATTTTCGTCCTCCCTAGGCTTATTCTTGTCCAATTAGGGTTTTTAACCAATCTTGTGCATCCAATAGGTGTGTTTGTGTCATTGGATGATCAATTAGGTCATTTTCGTCCTCCCTAGGCTTATTCTTGTCCAATTAGGGTTTTTAACCAATCTTGTGCATCCAATAAGTTTGTTTGTGTCATTGAATTAATATTTAGGTCATTTTTGTCCTCCCTAGGCATATTCTTGTCCAATTAGGGTTTTTAACCAATCTTGTGCTTCCAACAGGTGTGTTTGTGTCATTGGATGATCAATTAGGTCATTTTCGTCCTCCCTACGCTTATTCTTGTCCAATTAGGGTTTTTAACCAATCTTGTGCATCCAATAAGCTCATTTGTGTCATTGGATTAACATTTAGGTCATTTTCGTCCTCCCTAGGCATATTCTTGTCCAATTAGGGTTTTTAACCAATCTTGTGCTTCCAATAGGTGTGTTTGTGTCATCGGATGATCAATTAGGCCATTTTCGTTTCTCCCTAGGCTTATTCTTGTCCAATTTGGGTTTTTAACCAAACTTGTTCATCCAATAACTTTGTTTGTGTCATTTAATTAATATTTAGGTCATTTTCGTCCTCCCTAGGCATATTCTTGTCCAATTAGGGTTTTTAACCAATCTTGTGCATCCAATAGGTGTGTTTGTGTCATTGGATGATCAATTAGGTCATTTTCGTCCTCCCTAGGCATATTCTTGTCCAATTAGGGTTTTTAACCAATCTTGTGCCTCCAATAGGTGTGTTTGTGTCATTGGATGATCAATTAAGTCATTTATGTCCTCCCTAGGCATATTCTTGTCCAATTAGGGTTTTTAACCAATGTTGTGCATCCAATAGGTGTGTTTGTGTCATTGGATGATCAATTAGGTCATTTTCGTCCTCCCTAGGCTTATTCTTGTCCAATTAGGGTTTTTAACCAATCTTGTGCATCCAATAAGTTCATTAGTGTCTTTGGATGATCAATTAGGTCATTTTCGTCCTCCCTAGGCATGTTCTTGTCCAACTAGGGTTTTTAACCAATCTTGTGCATCCAATAGGTGTGTTTGTGTCATTGGATGATCAATTAGGTCATTTTCGTCCTCCCTAGGCTTATTCTTGTCCAATTTGAGTTTTTAACCAATCTTGTGCATCCCATAAGTTGAGTTGTGACATTGGATTTACATTTAGGTCATTTTCGTTCTCTCTAGGCTTATTCTTGTCCAATTAGGGTTTTTAACCAATCTTGTGCATCCAATAAGTTCATTTGTGTCATTGGATTAACATATAGGTCATATCCGTCCTCCCTAGGCATATTCTTGTCCAATTAGGGTTTTTAACCAATCTTGTGCATCCAATAGGTGTGTTTGTGTCATTGGATGATCAATTAGGTCATTTTCGTCCTCCATAGGCTTATTCGTGTCCAATTAGGGTTTTTAACCAATCTTGTGCATCCAATAAGTTTGTTTGTGTCATTGAATTAATATTTAGGTCATTTTTGTCCTCCCTAGGCATATTCTTGTCCAATTAGGGTTTTTAACCAATCTTGTGCATTCAATAGGTGTGTTTGTGTCATTGGATGATCAATTAGGTCATTTGCGTCCTCCCTAGGCATATTCTTGTCCAATTAGGGTTTTTAACCAATCTTGTGCATCCAATAGGTGTGTTTGTGTCATTGGATGATCAATTAGGTCATTTTCGTCCTCCCTAGGCTTATTCTTGTCCAATTAGGGTTTTTAACCAATCTTGTGCATCCAATAAGTTGAGTTGTGTCATTGGATTAACATTTAGGTCATTTTCATTCTCCCTAGGCTTATTCTTGTCGAATTAGGTTTTTAACCAATCTTGTGCATCCAATAAGTTCATTTGTGTCATTGGATTCACATTTAGGTCATTTTCGTCCTCCCTAGGCATATTCTTATCCAATTAGGGTTTTTAACCAATCTTGTGCATCCAATAGGTGTGTTTGTGTCATTGGATGATCAATTAGGTCATTTTCGTCCTTTCTATGCTTATTCTTGTCCAATTAGGGTTTTTAACCAATCTTGTGCATCCAATAATTTCATTTGTGTCATTGGATGATCAATTAGGTCATTTTCGTCCTCCCTAGGCATATTCTTGTCCAATTAGGGTTTTTAACCAATCTTGTGCATCCAATAGGTGTGTTTGTGTCATTGGATGATCAATTAGGTCATTTTCGTCCTCCCTAGGCTTATTCTTGTCCAATTAGGGTTTTTAACCAATCTTGTGCATCCAATAAGTTTGTTTGTGTCATTGAATTAATATTTAGGTCATTTTCGTCCTCCCTAGTTATATTCTTGTCCAATTAGGGTTTTTAACCAATCTTGTGCATCCAATAAGTTCATTTGTGTCATTGGATTAACATTTAGGTCATTTTCGTCCTCCCTAGGCATATTCTTGTCCAATTAGGGTTTTTAACCAATCTTGTGCATCCAATAAGTTCATTTGTGTCATTGGATTAACATTTAGGTCATTTTCGTCCTCCCTAGGCATATTCTTGTCCAATTAGGGTTTTTAACCAATCTTGTCTACCCAATAAGTTCATTTGTGTCATTGGATTAACATTTAGATCATTTTCGTCCTCCCTATGCATATTCTTGTCCAATTAGGGTTTTTAACTAATCTTGTGCATCCAATAGGTGTGTTTGTGTCATTGGATGATCAATTAGGTCATTTTCGTCCTCCCTAGGCTTATTCTTGTCCAATTAGGGTTTCTAACCAATCTTGTGTATCCAATAGGTGTGTTTGTGTCATTGGATGATCAATTAGGTCATTTTCGTCCTCCCTAGGCCTATTCTTGTCCAATTAGGATCTTTAACCAATCTTGTGCATCCAATAAGATCATTTGTGTCATTGGATGATCAATTAGATCATTTTCGTCCTCCGTAGGCATATTCTTGTCCAATTACGGTTTTTAACCAATCTTGTGCATCCAATAGGTGTGTTTGTGTCATTGGATGATCAATTAGGTCATTTTCGTCCTCCCTAGGCTTATTCTTGTCCAATTAGGGTTTCTAACCAATCTTGTGCATCCAATAGGTGTGTTTGTGTCATTGGATGATCAATTAGGTCATTTTTGTCCTCCCTAGGCTTATTCTAGTCCAATTAGGGTTTCTAACCAATCTTGTGCATCCAATAGGTGTGTTTGAGTCATTGGATGATCAATTAGGTCATTTTCGTCCTCCCTAGGCCTATTCTTGTCCAATTAGGGTTTTTAACCAATCTTGTGCATCCAATAAGTTCATTTGTGTCATTGGATGATCAATTAGGTCATTTTCGTCCTCCCTAGGCATATTCTTGTCCAATTAGGGTTTTTAACCAATCTTGTGCATCCAATAGGTGTGTTTGTGTCATTGGATGATCAATTAGGTCAATTTCGTCCTCATTAGGCTTATTCTTGTCCAATTAGGGTTTTTAACCAATCTTGTGCATCCAATAGGTGTGTTTGTGTCATTGGATGATCAATTAGGTCATTTTCGTCCTCCCTAGGCTTATTCTTGTCCAATTAGGGTTTTTAACCAATCTTGTGCATCCAATAAGTTGAGTTGTTTCATTGGATTAACATTTAGGTCATTTTCGTCCCCCCTAGGCTTAATCATGTCCAATTAGGGTTTTTAACCAATCTTGTGCATCCAATAAGTTCATTTGTGTCATTGGATTAACATTTAGGTCATTTTCGTCCTCCCTAGGCATATTCTTGTCCAATTAGGGTTTTTAACCAATCTTGTGTTTCCAATAGGTGTGTTTGTGTCATTGGTTGATCAATTAGGTCATTTTCGTCCTCCCTTGGCTTATTCTTGTCCAATTAGGGTTTTTAACCAATCTTGTGCATCCAATAGGTGTGTTTGTGTCATTGGATGATCAATTAGGTCATTTTCGTCCTCCCTAGGCTTATTCTTGTCCAATTAGGGTTTTTAACCAATCTTGTGCATCCAATAACTTTGTTTGTGTCATTGAATTAATATTTATGTCATTTTCCTCCTCCCTAGGCATATTCTTGTCCAATTAGGGTTTTTAACCAATCTTGTGCATCCAATAGGTGTGTTTGTGTCATTGGATGATCAATTAGGTCATTTTCGTCCTCCCTAGGCTTATTCTTATCCAAATAGGGTTTTTAACCAATATTGTGCATCCAATAAGTTAATTTGTGTCATTGGATTAAGATTTAGGTCATTTTCGTCCTCCCTAGGCATATTCTTGGCCAATTAGGGTTTTTAACCAATCTTGTGCTTCCAATAGGTGTGTTTGTGTCATTGGATGATCAATTAGGTCATTTTCGTCCACCCTAGGCTTATTCTTGTCCAATTAGGGTTTTTAACCAATCTTGTGCATCCAATAAGTTTGTTTATGTCATTGAATTAATATTTAAGTCATTTTCGTCCTCCCTAGGCATATTCTTGTCCAATTAGGGTTTTTAACCAATCTTGTGCATCCAATAGGTGTGTTTGTGTCATTGGATGATCAATTAGGTCATTTTCGTCCTCCCTAGGCTTATTCTTGTCCAATTAGGGTTTTTAACCAATCTTGTGCATCCAATAAGTTCATTAGTGTCATTGGATAATCAATTAGTTCATTTTCGTCCTCCCTAGGCATATTATTGTCCAATTAGGGTTTTTAACCAATCTTGTGCATCCAATAAGTTTGTTTGTGTCATTGAATTAATATTTACGTCATTTTCGTCCTCCCTAGGCATATTATTGTCCAATTAGGGTTTTTAACCAATCTTGTGCATCCAATAAGTTCATTTGTGTTATTGGATTAACATTTAGGTCATATTCGTCCTCCGTAGGCATATTCTTGTCCAATTAGGGTTTTTAACCAATCTTGTGCATCCAATAGGTGTGTTTGTGTCATTGGATGATCAATTAGGTCATTTTCGTCCTCCCTAGGCTTATTCTTGTCCAATTAGGGTTTTTAACCAATCTTGTGCATCCAATAAGTTCATTAGTGTCATTGGATGATGAATTAGGTCATTTTCATCCTCCCTAGGCATGTTCTTGTCCAATTAGGGTTTTTAACCAATCTTGTGCATCCAATAGGTGTGTTTGTGTCATTGGATGATCAATTAGGTCATTTTCGTCCTCCCTAGGCTTATTCTTGTCCAATTAGGGTTTTTAACCAATCTTGTGCATCCAATAAGTTCATTTGTGTCATTGGATGATAAATTTGGTCATTTTCGTCCTCCATAGGCATATTCTTGTCCAACTAGGGTTTTAAACCAATCTTGTGCATCCAATAGGTGTGTTTGTGTCATTGGATGATCAATTAGGTCATTTTCGTCCTCCCTAGGCTTATTCTTGTCCAATTAGGGTTTTTAACCAATCTTGTGCATCCAATAGGTGTGTTTGTGTCATTGGATGATCAATTAGGTCATTTTCGTCCTCCCTAGGCTTATTCTTGTCCAATTAGGGTTTTTAACCAATCTTGTGCATCCAATAGGTGTGTTTGTGTCATTGGATGATCAATTAGGTCATTTTCGTCCTCCCTAGGCTTATTCTTGTCCAATTAGGGTTTTTAACCAATCTTGTGCATCCAATAAGTTGAGTTTTGTCATTGGATTAACATTTAAGTCATTTTCGTCCTCCCTAGGCTTATTCTTGTCCACTTAGGGTTTTTAACCAATCTTGTGCATCCAATAGGTGTGTTTGTGTCATTGGATGATCAATTAGGTCATTTTCGTCCTCCCTAGGCTTATTCTTGTCCAATTAGGGTTTTTAACCAATCTTGTGCATCCAATAGGTGTGTTTGTGTCATTGGATGATCAATTAGGTCATTTTCGTCCTCCCTAGGCTTATTCTTGTCCAATTAGGGTTTTTAACCAATCTTTTGCATCCAATAGGTGTGTTTGTGTCATTGGATGACCAATTAGGTCATTTTCGTCCTCCCAAGGCATATTCTTGTCCAATTAGGGTTTTTAACCAATCTTGTGCATCCCATAGGTGTGTTTGTGGCAATGGATGATCAATTAGGTCATTTTCGTCCTCCCTAGGCTTATTCTTGTCCAATTAGGGTTTTTAACCAATCTTGTGCATCCAATAGGTGTGTTTGTGTCATTGGATGATCAATTAGGTCATTTTCGTCCTCCCTAGGCTTATTCTTGTCCAATTAGGGTTTTTAACCAATCTTGTTCATCCAATAGGTGTGTTTGTGTCATTGGATGATCAATTAGGTCATTTTCGTCCTCCCTAGGCTTATTATTGTCCAATTAGGGTTTTTAACCAATCTTGTGCATCCAATAAGTTCATTTGTATCATTGGATGATCAATTAGGTCATTTTCGTCCTCCCTAGGCATATTCTTGTCCATTTAGGGTTTTAAACCAATCTTGTGCATCCAATAGGTGTGTTTGTGTCATTGGATGATCAATTAGGTCATTTTCGTCCTCCCTAGGCATATTCTTGTCCAATTAGGGTTTTTAACCAATCTTGTGCATCCAATAGGTGTGTTTGTGTCATTGGATGATCAATTAGGTCATTTTCGTCCTCCTAGGCATATTCTGGTCCAATTAGGGTTTTTAACCAATCTTGTGCATCCAATAGGTGTGTTTGTGTCATTGGATGATCAATTAGGTCATTTTCGTCCTCCCTAGGCTTATTCTTGTCCAATTAGGGTTTTTAACCAATCTTGTGCATCTAATAGGTGTGTTTGTGTCATTGGATGATCAATTAGGTCATTTTCGTCCTCCCTAGGCTTATTCTTGTCCATTTAGGGTTTTTAACCAATCTTGTGCATCCGACAAGTTTGTTTGTGTCATTCAATTAATATTTAGGTCATTTTCAACCTCCCTAGGCATATTCTTGTCCAATTAGGGTTTTTAACCGATCTTGTGCATCCAATAGGTGTGTTTGTGTCATTGGATGATCAATTAGGTCATTTTCGTCCTCCCTAGGCATATTCTTGTCCAATTAGGGTTTTTAACCAATCTTGTGCATCCAATAGGTGTGTTTGTGTCATTGGATGATCAATTAGGTCATTTTCGTCCTCCCTAGGCTTATTCTTGTCCAATTAGGGTTTTTAACCAATCTTGTGCATCTAATAGGTGTGTTTGTGTCATTGGATGATCAATTAGGTCATTTTCGTCCTCCCTAGGCTTATTCTCTTCCAATCAGGGTTTTTAACCAATCTTGTGCATCCAATAGGTGTGATTGTGTCATTGGATGATCAATTAGGTCATTTTCGTCCTCCCTAGGCTTATTCTTGTCCAATTAGGGTTTTTAACAAATCTTGTGCATCCAATAAGTTCATTTGTGTCATTGGATGATCAATTAGGTCATTTTCGTCCTCCCTAGGCATATTCTTGTCCAATTAGGATTTTTAACCAATCTTGTGAATCCAATAGGTGTGTTTGTGTCATTAGATGATCAATTTAGGTCATTTTCGTCCTCCCTAGGCATATTCTTGTCCAATTAGGGTTTTTAACCAATCTTGTGCATCCAATAGGTGTGTTTGTGTCATTGGATGATCAGATAGGTCATTTTCGTCCTCTCTAGGGTTATTCTTGTCCAATTAGGGTTTTTAACCAATCTTGTGCATCCAATAAGTTCATTTGTGTCATTGGATTAACATTTAGGTCATTTTCGTCCTCCCTAGGCATATTCTTGTCCAATTAGGGTTTTTAACCAATCTTGTGCTTCCAATAGGTGTGTTTGTGTCATTGGATGATCAATTAGGTCATTTTCGTCCTCCCTAGGCTTATTCTTGTCCAATTAGGGTTTTTAACCAATCTTTTGCATCCAACAAGTTTGTTTATGTCATTGAATTAATATTTAGGTCATTTTCGTCCTCCCTAGGCATATTCTTGCCCAATTATGGTTTTTAACCAATCTTGTGCATCCAATAGATGTGTTTGTGTCATTGGATGATCAATTAGGTCATTTTCGTCCTCCCTAGGCTTATTCTTGTCCAATTAGGGTTTTTAACCAATCTTGTGCATCCAATAAGTTCATTTGTCTCATTGGATGATCAATTAGGTCATTTTCGTCCTCCCTAGGTATATTCTTGTCCAACTAGGGTTTTTAACCAATCTTGTGCAACCAATAGATGTGTTTGTGTCTTTGGATGATCAATTAGGTCATTTTCGTCCTCCCTGGGCTTATTCTTGTCCAATTAGGGTTTTTAACCAATCTTGTGCATCCAATAGGTGTGTTTGTGTCATTGGTTGATCAATTAGGTCATTTTCGTCCTCCCTAGGCTTATTCTTGTCCAATTAGGGTTTTTAACCAATCTTGTGCATCCAATAGGTGTGTTTGTGTCATTGGATGATCAATTAGGTCATTTTCGTCCTCCCTAGGCTTATTCTTGTTCAATTAGGGTTTTTAACCAATCTTGTGCGTCCAATAAGTTCATTTGTGTCATTGGATTAACAATTAGGTCATTTTTGTCATCCCTAAGCATATTCTTGTCCAATTAGGGTTTTTAACCAATCTTGTGCATCCAATAGGTGTGTTTGTGTCATTGGATGATCAATTAGGTCATTTTCGTCCTCCCTAGGCTTATTCTTGTCCAATTAGGGTTTTTAACCAATCTTGTGCATCCAATAAGTTTGTTTGTTTCATTGAATTAATATTTAGGCCATTTTCGTCCTCCCCAGGCTAAATTCTTGTCCAATTAGGGCTTTTAACCAATCTTGTGCATCCAATAGGTGTGTTTGTGCCATTGGATGATCAATTAGGTCATTTTCGTCCTCCCTAGGCTTATTCTTGTCCAATTAGGGTTTTTAACCAATCTTGTGCATCCAATAGGTGTGTTTGTGTCATTGGATGATCAATTAGGTCATTTTCGTCCTCCCTAGGCTTATTCTTGTCCAATTAGGGTTTTTAACCAATCTTGTGCATCCAATAAGTTTGTTTGTTTCATTGAATTAATATTTAGGTCATTTTCGTCCTCCCTAGGCATATTCTTGTCCAATTAGGGTTTTTAACCAATCTTGTGCATCCAATAGGTGTGTTTGTGTCATTGGATGATCAATTAGGTCATTTTCGTCCTCCCTAGGCTTATTCTTGTCCAATTAGGGTTTTTAACCAATCTTTGCATCCAATAAGTTTGTTTGTTTCATTGAATTAATATTTAGGTCATTTTCGACCTCCCTAGGCATATTCTTGTCCAATTAGGGTTTTTAACCAATCTTGTGCATCCAATAGGTGTGTTTGTGTCATTGGATGATCAATTAGGTCATTTTCATCCTCCCTAGGAATATTCTTGTCCAATTAGGGTTTTTAACCAATCTTGTGCATCCAATAGGTGTGTTTGTGTCATTGGATGATCAATTAGGTCAGTTTCGTCCTCCCTAGGCTTATTCTTGTCCAATTAGGGTTTTTAACCAATCTTGTGCATCCAATAAGTTCATTTGTGTCATTGGATTAACATTTAGGTCATATCCGTCCTCCCTAGGCATATTCTTGTCCAATTACGGTTTTTAACCAATCTTGTGCATCCAATAGGTGTGTTTGTGTCATTGGATGATCAATTAGGTCATTTTCGTTCTCCATAGGCTTATTCTTGTCGAATTAGGGTTTTTAACCAATCTTGTGCATCCAATAAGTTGAGTTGTGTCATTGGATTAACATTTAGGTCATTTTCATTCTCCCTAGGCTTATTCTTGTCGAATTAGGTTTTTAACCAATCTTGTGCATCCAATAAGTTCATTTGTGTCATTGGATTCACATTTAGGTCATTTTCGTCCTCCCTAGGCATATTCTTGTCCAATTAGGGTTTTTAACCAATCTTGTGCATCCAATAGGTGTGTTTATCTCATTGGATGATCAATTAGGTCACTTTGATCCTCCCTAGGCATATTCTTGTCCAATTAGGGTTTTTAACCAATCTTGTGAATCCAATAAGTTCATTAGTGTCATTGGATGATCAATTAGGTCATTTTCGTCCTCCCTAGGCATGTTCTTGTCCAACTAGGGTTTTTAACCAATCTTGTGCATCCAATAGGAGTGTTTGTGTCATTGGATGAACAATTAGGTCATTTTCGTCCTCCCTAGGCTTATTCTTGTCCAATTAGGGTTTTTAACCAATCTTGTGCATCAAATAAGTTGAGTTGTGTCATTGGATTAACATTTAGGTCATTTTCGTTCTCCCTAGGCTTATTCTTGTCCAATTAGGATTATTAACCAATCTTGTGCATCCAATAAGTTCATTTGTGTCATTGGATTAACATTTAGGTCATATCCGTCCTCCCTAGGCATATTCTTGTCCAATTAGGGTTTTTAACCAATCTTGTGCATCCAATAGGTGTGTTTGTGTCATTGGATGATCAATTAGGTCATTTTCGTCCTCCATAGGCTTATTCTTGTCCAATTATGGGTTTTAACCCATTTTGTGCATCCAATAAGTTTGTTTGTGTCATTGAATTAATATTTTGGTCATTTTCGTCCTCCCTAGGCATATTCTTGTCCAATTAGAGTTTTTAACCAATCTTGTGCATTCAATAGGTGTGTTTGTGTCATTGGATGATCAATTAGATCATTTTCGTCCTCCCTAGGCATATTCTTGTCCAATTAGGGTTTTTAACCAATCTTGTGCATCCAATAGGTGTGTTTGTGTCGTTGGATGATCAATTAGGTCATTTTCGTCATCCCTAGGCTTATTCTTGTCCAATTAGGGTTTTTAACCAATCTTGTGCATCCAATAAGTTGAGTTGTGTCATTGGATTAACATTTAGGTCATTTTCATTCTCCCTAGGCTTATTCTTGTCGAATTAGGTTTTTAACCAATCTTGTGCATCCAATAAGTTCATTTGTGTCATTGGATTCACATTTAGGTCATTTTCGTCCTCCCTAGGCATATTCTTGTCCAATTAGGGTTTTTAACCAATCTTGTGCATCCAATAGGTGTGTTTATCTCATTGGATGATCAATTAGGTCACTTTAATCCTCCCTAGGCTTATTCTTGTCCAATTAGGGTTTTTAACCAATCTTGTGCATCCAATAAGTTCATTTGTGTCATTGGATTAACATTTAGGTCATTTTCGTCTTCCCTAGGCATATTCTTGTCCAATTAGGGTTTTTAACCAATCTTGTGCATCCAATAGGTGTGTTTGTGTCATTGGATGATCAATTAGGTCATTTTCGTCCTCCGAAGGCATTTTCTTGTCCAACTAGGGTTTTAAACCAATCTTGTGCATCCAATAGGTGTGTTTGTGTCATTGGATGATCAATTAGGTCAATTTCATCCTCCCTAGGCTTATTCTTGTCCAATTAGGGTTTTTAACCAATCTTGTGCATCCAATAGGTGTGTTTGTGTCATTGGATGATCAATTAGATCATTTTCGTCCTCCCTATGCTTATTCTTGTCCAATTAGGGTTTTTAACCAATCTTGTGCATCCAATAAGTTCATTTGTTTCATTGGATGATCAATTAGGTCATTTTCGTCCTCCCTAGGCATATTCTTGTCCAACTAGGGTTTTAAACCAATCTTGTGCATCCAATAGGTGTGTTTGAGTCATTGGATTATCAATTAGGTCATTTTCGTCCTCCCTAGGCTTATTCTTGTCCAATTAGGGTTTTTAACAAATCTTGAGCATCCAATAGGTGTGTTTGAGTCATTGGATGATCAATTAGGTCATTTTCGTCCTCCCTAGGCTTATTCTTGTCCAATTAGGGTTTTTAACAAATCTTGAGCATCCAATAGGTGTGTTTGTGTCATTGGATGATCAATTAGGTCATTTTCGTCCTCCCTAGGCTTATTCTTGTCCAATTAGGGTTTTAAACCAATCTTGTGCTTCCAATAGGTGTGTTTGTGTCATTGGATGATCAATTAGGTCATTTTCGTCCTCCCTAGGCTTATTCTTGTCCAATTAGGGTTTTTAACCAATCTTGTGCATCCAATAGGTGTGGTTGTGTCATTGGATGATCAATTAGGTCATTTTCGTCCTCCCTATGCTTATTCTTGTCCAATTAGGGTTTTTAACCAATCTTGTGCATCCGATAAGTTTGTTTGTGTCATTGAATTAATAATTAGGTCATTTTCGTCCTCCCTAGGCATATTCTTTGTCCAATTAGGGTTTTTAACCAATCTTGTGCATCCAATAGGTGTGTTTGTGTCATTGGATGATCAATTAGGTAATTTTCGTCCTCCCTAGGCATATTCTTGTCCAATTATGGTTTTTAACCAATCTTGTGCATCCAATAGGTGTGTTTGTGTCATTGGATGATCAATTAGGTCATTTTCGTCCTCCCTAGGCTTATTCTTGTCCAATTAGGGTTTTTAACCAATCTTGTGCATCCAATAGGTGTGTTTGTGTCATTGGATGATCAATTAGGTCATTTTCGTCCTCCCTAGGCTTATTCTTGTCCAATTAGGGTTTTTAACCAATCTTGTGCATCCAATAAGTTGAGTTGTGTCATTGGATTAGCATTTAGGTCATTTTCGTCTTCCCTAGGCTTATTCTTGTCCAATTAGGATTTTTAACCAATCTTGTGCATCCCATAAGTTCGTTTGTGTCATTGGATTAACATTTAGGTCATTTTCGTCCTCCCTAGGCATATTCTTGTCCAATTAGGGTTTTTAACCAATCTTGTGCATCCAATAGGTTTGTTTGTGTCATTGGATGATCAATTAGGTTATTTTCATCCTCCCTAGGCTTATTCTTGTCCAATTAGGGTTTTTAACCAATCTTGTGCATCCAATAGGTGTGTTTGTGTCATTGGATGATCAATTAGGCCATTTTCGTCCTCCCTAGGCTTATTTTTGTCCAATTAGGGTTTTTAACCAATCTTGTGCATCCAATAGGTGTGTTTGTGTCATTGGATGATCAATTAGGTCATTTTCGTCCTCCCTAGGCTTATTCTTGTCCAATTAGGGTTTTTAACCAATCTTGTGCATCCAATAGGTGTGTTTGTGTCATTGGATGATCAATTAGGTCATTTTCGTCCTCCCTAGGCTTATTCTTGTCCAATTAGGGTTTTTAACCAATCTTGTGCATCCAATAGGTGTGTTTGTGTCATTGGATGATCAATTTGCTCATTTTCGTCCTCCCTAGGCTTATTCTTGTCCAATTAGGGTTTTTAACCAATCTTGTGCATCCAATAAGTTTGTTTGTGTCATTGAATTAATATTTAGTTCATTTTCGTCCTCCCTAGGCATCATCTTGTCCAATTAGGGTTTTTAACCAATCTTGTGCATCCAATAGGTGTGTTTGTGTCATTGGATGATCAATTAGGTCATTTTCGTCCTCCCTAGGCTTATTCTTGTCCAATTAGGGTTTTTAACCAATCTTGTGCATCCAATAAGTTCATTTGTGTCATTGGATGATAAATTTGGTCATTTTCGTCCTCCATAGGCATATTCTTGTCCAACTAGGGTTTTAAACCAATCTTGTGCATCCAATAGGTGTGTTTGTGTCATTGGATGATCAATTAGGTCATTTTCGTCCTCCCTAGGCTTATTCTTGTCCAATTAGGGTTTTTAACCAATCTTGTGCATCCAATAGGTGTGTTTGTGTCATTGGATGATCAATTAGGTCATTTTCGTCCTCCCTAGGCTTATTCTTGTCCAATTAGGGTTTTTAACCAATCTTGTGCATCCAATAGGTGTGTTTGTGTCATTGGATGATCAATTAGGTCATTTTCGTCCTTTCTATGCTTATTTTTGTCCAATTAGGGTTTTTAAGCAATCTTGTGCATCCAATAAGTTCATTTGTGTCATTGGATGATCAATTAGGTCATTTTCGTCCTCCCTAGGCATATTCTTGTCCAACTAGGGTTTCTAACCAATCTTGTGCTTCCAATAGATGTGTTTGTGTCATTGGATGATCAATTAGGTCATTTTCGTCCTCCCTAGGCTTATTCTTGTCCAATTAGGGTTTTTAACCAATCTTGTGCATCCAATAGGTGTGTTTGTGTCATTGGATGATCAATTAGGTCATTTTCGTCCTCCCTAGGCTTATTCTTGTCCAATTAGGGTTTTTAACCAATCTTGTGCATCCAATAGGTGTGTTTGTGTCATTGGATGATCAATTAGGTCATTTTCGTCCTCCTTAGGCTTATTCTTGTCCAATTAGGGTTTTTAACCAATCTTGTGCATCCAATAGGTGTGTTTGTGGCATTGGATGATCAATTAGGTTATTTTCGTCCTCCCTAGGCTTATTCTTGTCCAATTATGGTTTTTAACTAATCTTGTGCATCCAATAGGTGGGTTTGTGTCATTGGATGATCAATTAGGTCATTTTCGTCCTCCCTAGGCTTATTCTTGTCCAATTAGGGTTTTTAACCAATCTTGTGCATCCAATAGGTGTGTTTGTGTCATTGGATGATCAATTAGGTCATTTTCGTCCTCCCTAGGCTTATTCTTGTCCAATTAGGGTTTTTAACCAATCTTGTGCATCCAATAAGTTCATTTGTGTCATTGGATTAACATTTAGGTCATTTTCGTCCTCCCTAGGCATATTCTTGTCCAATTAGGGTTTTTAACCAATCTTGTGCATCCAATAGGTGTGTTTGAGTTATTGGATGATCAATTAGGTCATTTTCGTCCTCCCTAGGCATATTCTTGTCCAATTAGGGTTTTTAACCAATCTTGTGCATCCAATAGGTGTGTTTGTGTCATTGGATGATCAATTAGGTCATTTTCGTCCTCCCTAGGCTTATTCTTGTCCAATTAGGGTTTTTAACCAATCCTGTGCATCCAATAAGTCGAGTTGTGTCATTGGATTAACATTTAGGTCATTTTCGTCCTCCCTAGGCTTATTCTTGTCCAATTAGGGTTTTTAACCAACCTTGTGCATCCAATAGGTGTGTTTGTGTCATTGGATGATCAATTAGGTCATTTTCGTCCTCCCTAGGCTTATTCTTGTCCAATTAGGGTTTTTAACCAATCTTGTGCATCCAATAAGTTGAGTTGTGTCATTGGATTAACATTTAGGTCATTTTCGTTCTCCCTAGGCTTATTCTTGTCCAATTAGGGTTTTTAACCAATCTTGTGCATCCGATAAGTTTGTTTGTGTCATTGAATTAATATTTAGGTCATTTTCGTCCTCCCTAGGCTTATTCTTGTCCAATTAGGGTTTTTAACCAATCTTGTGCATCCAATAGGTGTGTTTGTGTCATTGGATGATCGATTAGGTCATTTTCATCCTCCCGAGGCTTATTCTTATCCAATTAGGATTTTTAACCAATCTTGTGCATCCAATAACTTTGTTTGTGTCATTGAATTAATATTTAGGTCATTTTCGTCCTCCCTAGGCATATTCTTGTCCAATTAGGGTTTTTAACCAATCTTGTGCATCCAATAGGTGTGTTTGTGTCATTGGATGATCAATTAGGTCATTTTGGTCATCCCTAGGCTTATTCTTGTCCAATTAGGGTTTTTAACCAATCTTGTGCATCCAATAGGTGTGTTTGTGTCATTGGATGATCAATTAGGTCATTTTCGTCCTCCCTAGGCTTATTCTTGTCCAATTAGGGTTTTTAACCAACCTTGTGCATCCAATAGGTGTGCTTGTGTCATTGGATGATCAATTAGGTCATTTTCGTCCTCCCTAGGCTTATTCTTGTCCAATTAGGGTTTTTAACCAATCTTGTGCATCCAATAGGTGTGTTTGTGTCATTGGATGATCAATTAGGTCATTTTCGTCCTCCCTAGGCTTATTCTTGTCCAATTAGGGTTTTTAACCAATCTTGTGCATCCAATAGGTGTGTTTGTGTCATTGGATGATCAATTAGGTCATTTTCGTCCTCCCTAGGCTTATTCTTGTCCAATTAGGGTTTTTAACCAATCTTGTTCATCCAATAACTTTGATTGTGTCATTGAATTAATATTTAGGTCATTTTCGTCCTCCCTAGGCATATTCTTGTCCAACTAGGGTTTTAAACCAATCTTGTGCATCCAATAGGTGTGTTTGTGTCATTGGATGATCAATTAGGTCATTTTCGTCCTCCCTAGGCTTATTCTTGTCCAATTAGGGTTTTTAACCAATCTTGTGCATCCAATAGGTGTGTTTGTGTCATTGGATGATCAATTAGGTCATTTTCGTCCTCCCTAGGCTTATTCTTGTGCAATTTGGGTTTTTAACCAATCTTGTGCATCCAATAAATTCATTTGTGTCATTGGATGATCAATTAGGTCATTTTCGTCCTCCCTAGGCATATTCTTGTCCAACTAGGGTTTTAAACCAATCTTGTGCATCCAATAGGTGTGTTTGTGTCATTGGATGATCAATTAGGTCATTTTCGTCCTCCCTAGGCTTATTCTTGTCCAATTAGGGTTTTTAACCAATCTTGTGCATCCAATAGGTGTGTTTGTGTCATGGGATTAACATTTAGGTCATTTTCGTCCTCCCTAGGCTTATTCTTGTCCAATTAGGGTTTTTAACCAATCTTGTGCATCCAATAAGTTTGTTTGTGTCATTGAATTAATATTTAGGTCATTTTCGTCCTCCCTAGGCATATTCTTGTCCAATTAGGGTTTTTAACCAATCTTGTGCATCCAATAGGTGTGCTTGTGTCATTGGATGATCAATTAGGTCATTTTCGTCCTCCCTAGGCTTATTCATGTCCAATTAGGGTTTTTAACCAATCTTGTGCTTCCAATAGGTGTGTTTGTGTCATTGGATGATCAATTAGGTCATTTTCGTCCTCCCTAGGCTTATTCTTGTCCAATTAGGGTTTTTAACTAATCTTGTGCATCCGATAAGTTTGTTTGTGTCATTGAATTAATATTTAGGTCATTTTCGTCCTCCCTAGGCATATTCTTGTCCAATAAGGGTTTTTAACCAATCTTGTGCATCCAATAGGAGTGTTTGTGTCATTGGATGATCAATTAGGTCATTTTCGTCCTCCCTAGGCTTATTCTTGTCCAATTAGGGTTTTTAACCAATCTTGTGCATCCAATAGGTGTGTTTGTGTCATTGGATGATCAATTAGGTCATTTTCGTCCTCCCTAGGCTTATTCTTGACCAATTAGGGTTTTTAACCAATCTTGTGCATCAAATAAGTTGAGTTGTTACATTGGATTAGCATTTAGGTCATTTTCGTCCTCCCTAGGCTTATTCTTGTCCAATTAGGGTTTTTAACCAATCTTGTGCATCCAATAAGTTCATTTGTGTCATTGGATTAACATTTAGGTCATTTTCGTTCTCCCTAGGCATATTCTTGTCCAATTAGGGTTTTTAATCAATCTTGTGCATCCAATAGGTGTGTTTGTGTCATTGGATGATCAATTAGGTCATTTTTTTCCTCCCTAGGCTTATTCTTGTCCAATTAGGATTTTTAACCAATCTTGTGCATCCAATAAGTTCATTAGTGTCTTTGGATGATCAATTAGGTCATTTTCGTCCTCCCTAGGCATGTTCTTGTCCAACTAGGGTTTTTAACCAATCTTGTGCATCCAATAGGTGTGTTTGTGTCATTGGATGATCAATTAGGTCATTTTCGTCCACCCTAGGCTTATTCTTGTCCAAATAGGGTTTTTAACCAATCTTGTGCATCCAATAAGTTGAGTTGTGACATTGGATTAACATTTAGGTCATTTTCGTTCTCCCTAGGCTTATTCTTGTCCAAATAGGGTTTTTAACCAATCTTGTGCATCCAATAAGTTCATTTGTGTCATTGGATTAACATTTAGGTCATATCCGTCCTCCCTAGGCATATTCTTGTCCAATTAGGGTTTTTAACCAATCTTGTGCATCCAATAGGTGTGTTTGTGTCATTGGATGATCAATTAGGTCGTTTTCGTCCTCCATAGGCTTATTCTTGTCCAATTAGGGATTTTAACCAATCTTATGCATCCAATAAGTTTGTTTGTGTCATTGAATTAATATTTAGGTCATTTTCGTTCTCCCTAGGCATATTCTTGTCCAATTAGGGTTTTTAACCAAACTTGTGCATTCAATAGGTGTGTTTGTGTCATTGGATGATGAATTAGGTCATTTTCGTCCTCCCTAGGCATATTCTTGTCCAATTAGGGTTTTTAACCAATCTTGTGCATCCAATAGGTGTGTTTGTGTCATTGGATGATCAATTAGGTCATTTTCGTCCTCCCTAGGCTTATTCTTGTCCAATTAGGGTTTTTAACCAATCTTGTGCATCCAATAAGTTGAGTTGTGTCATTGGATTAACATTTAGGTCATTTTCATTCTCCCTAAGCTTATTCTTGTCGAATTAGGTTTTTAACCAATCTTGTGCATCCAATAAGTTCATTTGTGTCATTGGATTCACATTTAGGTCATTTTCGTCCTCCCTAGGCATATTCTTGTCCAATTAGGGTTTTTAACCAATCTTGTGCATCCAATTGGTGTGTTTATCTCATTGGATGATCAATTAGGTCACTTTGATCCTCCCTAGGCTTATTCTTGTCCAATTAGGGTTTTTAACCAATCTTGTGCATCCAATAAGTTCATTTGTGTCATTGGATTAACATTTAGGTCATTTTCGTCTTCCCCAGGCATATTCTTGTCCAATTAGGGTTTTTAACCAATCTTGTGCATCCAATAGGTGTGTTTGTGTCATTGGATGATCAATTAGGTCATTTTCGTCCTCCCAAGGCTTATTCTTGTCCAATTAGGGTTTTAAACCAATCTTGTGCATCCAATAGGTGTGTTTGTGTCATTGGATGATCAATTAGATCATTTTCGTCCTCCCTAGGCATATTCTTGTCCAATTAGGGTTTTTAACCAATCTTGTGCATCCAATAGGTGTGTTTGTGTCATTGGATGATCAATTAGGTCATTTTCGTCCTCCATAGGCTTATTCGTGTCCAATTAGGGTTTTTAACCAATCTTGTGCATCCAATAAGTTTGTTTGTGTCATTGAATTAATATTTAGGTCATTTTCGTCCTCCCTAGGCATATTCTTGTCCAATTAGTGTTTTTAACCAATCTTGTGCATTCAATAGGTGTGTTTGTGTCATTGGATGATCAATTAGGTCATTTGCGTCCTCCCTAGGCATATTCTTGTCCAATTAGGGTTTTTAACCAATCTTGTGCATCCAATAGGTGTGTTTGTGTCATTGGATGATCAATTAGGTCATTTTCGTCCTCCCTAGGCTTATTCTTGTCCAATTAGGGTTTTTAACCAATCTTGTGCATCCAATAAGTTGAGTTGTGTCATTGGATTAACAATTAGGTCATTTTCATTCTCCCTAGGCTTATTCTTGTCGAATTAGGTTTTTAACCAATCTTGTGCATCCAATAAGTTCATTTGTGTCATTGGATTCACATTTAGGTCATTTTCGTCCTCCCTAGGCATATTCTTGTCCAATTAGGGTTTTTAACCAATCTTGTGCATCCAATAGGTGTGTTTATCTCATTGGATGATCAATTAGGTCACTTTGATCCTCCCTAGGCTTATTCTTGTCCAATTAGGGTTTTTAACCAATCTTGTGCATCCAATAAGTTCATTTGTGTCATTGGATTAACATTTAGGTCATTTTCGTCTTCCCTAGGCATATTCTTGTCCAATTAGGGTTTTTAACCAATCTTGTGCATCCAATAGGTGTGTTTGTGTCATTGGATGATCAATTAGGTCATTTTCGTCCTCCCAAGGCATATTCTTGTCCAACTAGGGTTTTAAACCAATCTTGTGCATCCAATAGGTGTGTTTGTGTCATTGGAAGATCAATTAGGTCATTTTCGTCCTCCCTAGGCTTATTCTTGTCCAATTAGGGTTTTTAACCAATCTTGTGCATCCAATAGGTGTGTTTGTGTCATTGGATGATCAATTAGGTCATTTTCGTCCTCCCTAGGCTTATTCTTGTCCAATTAGGGTTTTTAACCAATCTTGTGCATCCAATAAGTTTGTTTGTGTCATTGAATTAATATTTAGGTCATTTTCGTCCTCCCTAGGCATATTCTTGTCCAATTAGGGTTTTTAACCAATCTTGTGCATCCAATAAGTGTGTTTGTGGCAATGGATGATCAATTAGGTCATTTTAGTCCTCCCTTGGCTTATTCTTGTCCAATTAGGGTTTTTAACCAATCTTGTGCATCCAATAGGTGTGTTTGTGTCATTGGATGATCAATTAGGTCATTTTCGTCCTCCCTAGGCTTATTCTTGTCCAATTAGGGTTTTTAACCAATCTTGTGCATCCAATAGGTGTGTTTGTGTCATTGGATGATCAATTAGGTCATTTTCGTCCTCCCTAGGCTTATTCTTGTCCAATTAGGGTTTTTAACCAATCTTGTGCATCCAATAAGTTCATTTGTGTCATTGGATGATCAATTAGGTCATTTTCGTCCTTCCTAGGCATAATCTTGTCCAACTAGGGTTTTAAACAAATCTTGTGCATCCAATAGGTGTGTTTGTGTCATTGGATGATCAATTAGGTCATTTTCGTCCTCCCTAGGCTTATTCTTGTCCAATTAGGGTTTTTAACCAATCTTGTGCATCCAATAGGTGTGTTTGTGTCATTGGATGATCAATTAGGTCATTTTCGTCCTCCCTAGGCTTATTCTTGTCCAATTAGGGTTTTTAACCAATCTTGTGCATCCAATAAGTTCATTTGTGTCATTGGATGATCAATTAGGTCATTTTCGTCCTTACTAGGCATATTCTTGTCCAACTAGGGTTTTAAACCAATCTTGTGCATCCAATAGGTGTGTTTGTGTCATTGGATGATCAATTAGGTCATTTTCGTACTCCATAAGCTTATTCTTGTCCAATTAGGGTTTTTAACCAATCTTGTGCATCCAATAGGTGTGTTTGTGTCATTGGATGATCAATTAGGTCATTTTCGTCCTCCCTAGGCTTATTCTTGTCCAATTAGGGTTTTTAACCAATCTTGTGCATCCAATAACTTTGTTTGTGTCATTGAATTAATTTTTAGGTCATTTTCCTCCTCCCTAGGCATATTCTTGTCCAATTAGGGTTTTTAACCAATCTTGTGCATCCAATAGGTGTGTTTGTGTCATTGGATGATCAATTAGGTCATTTTCGTCCTCCCTAGGCTTATTCTTGTCCAATTAGGGTTTTTAACCAATCTTGTGCATCCAATAAGTTCATTTCTGTCATTGGATTAACATTTAGGTCATTTTCGTCCTTCCTAGTCATATTCTTGTCCAATTAGGGTTTTTAACCAATCTTGTGCTTCCAATAGGTGTGTTTGTGACATTGGATGATCAATTAGGTCATTTTCGTCCTCCCTAAGCTTATTCTAGTCCAATTAGGGTTTTTAACCAATGTTGTGCATCCAATAGGTGTGTTTGTGTCATTGGATTAACATTTAGGTCATTTTCGTCCTCCCTAGGCTTGTTCTTGTCCAATTAGGGTTTTTAACCAATCTTGTGCATCCAATAGGTGTGTTTGTGTCATTGGATGATCAATTAGGTCATTTTCGTCCTCCCTAGGCTTATTCTTGTCCAATTAGGGTTTTTAACCAATCTTGTGCATCCAATGAGTTCATTTGTATCATTGAATGATCAATTAGGTCATTTTCGTCCTCCCTAGGAATATTCTTGTCCAATTAGGGTTTTTAACCAATCTTGTGCATCCAATAGGTGTGTTTGTGTCATTGGATGATCAATTAGGTCATTTTCGTCCTCCCTAGGCTTATTCTTGTCCAATTAGGGTTTTTAACCAATCTTGTGCATCCAATAGGAGTGTTTGTGTCATTGGATGATTATTTAGGTCATTTTCGTCCTCCCTAGGCATATTCTTGTCCAATTAGGGTTTTTAACCAATCTTGTGCATCCAATAGGTGTGTTTGTGTCATTGGATGATCAATTAGGTCATTTTCGTCCTCCCTAGGCTTATTCTTGTCCAATTAGGGTTTTTAACCAATCTTGTGCATCCAATAAGTGTGTTTGTGTCATTGGATGATCAATTAGGTCATTTTCGTCCTCCTTAGGCATATTCTTGTCCAATTAGGGTTTTTAACCAATCTTGTGCATCCAATAAGTTTGTTTGTGTCATTGAATTAATATTTAGGTCATTTTCGTCCTCCCTAGGCATATTCTTGTCCAATTAGGGTTTTTAACCAATCTTTTGCATCCAATAGGTGTGTTTGTGTCATTGGATGATCAATTAGGTCATTTTAGTCCTTCCTTGGCTTATTCTTGTCCAATTAGGGTTTTTAACCAATCTCGTGCATCCAATAAGTTCATTTGTGTCATTGGATTAACATTTAGGTCATTTTCGTCTTCCCTAGGCATATTCTTGTCCAATTAGGGTTTTTAACCAATCTTGTGCATCCAATAGGTGTGTTTGTGTCATTGGATGATCAATTAGGTCATTTTCGTCCTCCCTAGGCTTATTCTTGTCCAATTAGGGTTTTTAACCAATCTTGTGCATCCAATAAGTTTAGTTGTGTCATTGGATGATCAATTAGGTCATTTTCGTCCTCCCTAGGCATATTCTTGTCCAATTAGGGTTTTTAACCAATCTTGTGCATCCAATAGGTGTGTTTGTGTCATTGGATGATCAATTAGGTCATTTTCGTCCTCCCTAGGCTTATTCTTGTCCAATTAGGGTTTTTAACCAATCTTGTGCATCCAATAAGTTCATTTGTGTCATTGGATTAACATTTAGATCATTTTCGTCCTGCCTAGGCATATTCTTGTCCAATTAGGGTTTTTAACCAATCTTGTGCATCCAATAGGTGTGTTTGTGTCATTGGATGATCAATTAGGTTATTTTCGTCCTCCCTAGGCTTATTCTTGTCCAATTAGGGTTTTTAACCAATCTTGTGCATCCAATAGGTGTGTTTGTGTCATTGGATGACCAATTAGGTCATTTTCGTCCTCCCTAGGCATATTCTTGTCCAATTAGGGTTTTTAACCAATCTTGTGCATCCAATAGGTGTGTTTGTGTCATTGGATGATCAATTAGGTCATTTTCGTCCTCCCTAGGCTTATTCTTGTCCAATTAGGGTTTTTAACCAATGTTGTGCATCCAATAATTTCGTTTTTGTCATTGAATTAACATTTAGGTCATATTCGTCCTCCCGAGGCATATTCTTGTCCAATTAGGGTTTTTAACCAATCTTGTGCATCCAATAGGTGTGTTTGTGTCATTGGATGATCAATTAGGCCATTTTCGTCCTCCCTAGGCTTATTCTTGTCCAATTAGGGTTTTTAACCAATCTTGTGCATCCAATAGGTGTGTTTGTGTCATTGGATGATCAACTAGGTCATTTTCGTCCTTCCTAGGCATATTCTTGTCCAATTAGGGTTTTTAGCCAATCTTGTGCATCCAATAGGTGTGTTTGTGTCATTGGATGATCAATTAGGTCATTTTCGTCCTAACTAGGCTTATTCTTGTCCAATTAGGGTTTTTAACCAATCTTGTGCTTCCAATAACTTTGTTTGTGTCATTGAATTATCATTTAGGTCATTTTCCTCCTCCCTAGGCATATTCTTGTCCAATTAGGGTTTTTAACCAATCTTGTGCATCCAATAGGTGTGTTTGTGTCATTGGATGATCAATTAGGTCATTTTCGTCCTCCCTAGGCTTATTCTTGTCCAATTAGGATTTTAACCAATCTTGGGCATCCAATAGGCGTGTTTGTGTCATTTGATGATCAATTAGGCCATTTTCGTCCTTCCTAGGCATATTCTTTTCCAATTAGGGTTTTTAACCAATCTTGTGCATCCAATAGGTGTGTTTCTGTCATTGGATGATCAATTAGGTCATTTCCGTTCTCCCTATGCTTATTCTTGTCCAATTAGGGTTTTTAACCAATCTTGTGCATCCAATAAGTTGAGTTGTGTCATTGGATTAACATTTAGGTCATTTTCGTCCTCGCTAGGCTTATTCTTGTCCAATTAGGGTTTTTAACCAATCTTGTGCATCCAATAAGTTCATTTGTGTCATTGGATTAACATTTAGGTCATTTTCGTCCTCCCTAGGCATATTCTTGTCCAATTAGGGTTTTTAACCAATCTTGTGCATCCAATAGGTGTGTTTGTGTCATTGGATGATCAATTACGTCATTTTCGTCCTCCCTAGATTTATTCTTGTCCAATTAGGGTTTTTAACCAATCTTGTGCGTCCAATAAGTTGAGTTGTGTCATTGGATTAACATTTAGGTCCTTTTCGTCCTCGCTAGGCTTATTCTTGTCCAATTAGGGTTTTTAACCAATCTTGCGCATCCAATAGGTGTGTTTGTGTCTTTGGATGATCAATTAGGTCATTTTCGTCCTCCCTAGGCTTATTCTTGTCCAATTAGGGTTTTTAACCAATCTTGTGCATCCAATAGGTGTGTTTGTGTCATTGGATGATCAATTAGATCATTTTCGTCCTCCCTATGCTTATTCTTGTCCAATTAGGGTTTTTAACCAATCTTGTGCATCCAATAAGTTCATTTGTTTCATTGGATGATCAATTAGGTCATTTTCGTCCTCCCTAGGCATATTCTTGTCCAACTAGGGTTTTAAACCAATCTTGTGCATCCAATAGGTGTGTTTGAGTCATTGGATTATCAATTAGGTCATTTTCGTCCTCCCTAAGCTTATTCTTGTCCAATTAGGGTTTTTAACAAATCTTGAGCATCCAATAGGTGTGTTTGAGTCATTGGATGATCAATTAGGTCATTTTCGTCCTCCCTAGGCTTATTCTTGTCCAATTAGGGTTTTTAACAATTCTTGAGCATCCAATAGGTGTGTTTGTGTCATTGGATGATCAATTAGGTCATTTTCGTCCTCCCTAGGCTTATTCTTGTCCAATTAGGGTTTTAAACCAACCTTGTGCATCCAATAGGTGTGTTTGTGTCATTGGATGATCAATTAGGTCATTTTCGTCCTCCCTAGGCTTATTCTTGTCCAATTAGGGTTTTTAACCAATCTTGTGCATCCAATAGGTGTGTTTGTGTCATTGGATGATCAATTAGGTCATTTTCGTCCTCCCTAGGCTTATTCTTGCCCAATTAGGATTTTTAACCAATCTTGTGCATCCAATAAGTTCGTTTGTGTCATTGGATTAACATTTAGGTCATTTTCGTCCTCCCTAGGCATATTCTTTTCCAATTAGGGTTTTTAACCAATCTTGTGCTTCCAATAGGTGTGTTTGTATCATTGGATGATCAATTAGGTCATTTTCGTCCTCACTAGGCTTATTCTTGTCCAATTAGGGTTTTTAACCAATCTTGTGCATCCAATAGGTGTGTTTGTGTCATTGGATGATCAATTAGGTCATTTTCGTCCTCCCTAGGCTTAATCTTGTCCAATTAGGATTTTTAACCAATCTTGTGCATCCAATAAGTTCATTAGTGTCATTGGATGATCAATTAGGTCATTTTCGTCCTCCCTAGGCATGTTCTTGTCCAACTAGGGTTTTTAACCAATCTTGTGCATCCAATAGGTGTGTTTGTGTCATTGGATGATCAATTAGGTCATTTTCGTCCTACCTAGGCTTATTCTTGTCCAATTAGAGTTTTTAACCAATCTTGTGCATCCAATAAGTTGAGTTGTGACATTGGATTAACATTTAGGTCATTTTCGTTCTCTCTAGGCTTATTCTTGTCCAATTAGGGTTTTTAACCAATCTTGTGCATCCAATAAGTTCATTTGTGTCATTGGATGATTAATTAGGTCATTTTCGTCCACCCTAGGCATATTCTTGTCCAACTAGGGTATTAAACCAATCTTGTGCATCCAATAGGTGTGTTTGTGTCATTGGATGATCAATTAGGTCATTTTCGTCCTCCCTAGCCTTATTCTTGTCCAATTAGGGTTTTTAACCAATCTTGTGCATCCAATAGGTGTGTTTGTGTCATTGGATGATCAATTAGGTCATTTTCGTCCTCCGTAGGCTTATTCTTGTCCAATTAGGGTTTTTAACCAATCTTGTGCATCCAATAGGTGTGTTTGTGTCATTGGATGATCAATTAGGTCATTTTCGTCCTCCCTAGGCTTATTCTTGTCCAATTAGGGTTTTTAACCAATCTTGTGCATCCAATAAGTTCATTAGTGTCATTGGATGATCAATTAGGTCATTTTCGTCCTCTCTAGGCATGTTCTTGTCCAACTAGGGTTTTTAACCAATCTTGTGCATCCAATAGGTGTGTTTGTGTCATTGGATGAACAATTAGGTCATTTTCGTCCTCCCTAGGCTTATTCTTGTCCAATTAGGGTTTTTAACCAATTTTGTGCATCCAATAGGTGTGTTTGTGTCATTGGATGAACAATTAGGTCATTTTCGTCCTCCCTAGGCTTATTCTTGTCCAATTAGGGTTTTTAACCAATCTTGTGCATCCAATAGGTGTGTTTGTGTCATTGGATGATCAATTAGGTCATTTTCGTCCTCCCTAGGCTTATTCTTGTCCAATTAGGGTTTTTAACCAATCTTGTGCATCCAATAAGTTCATTAGTGTCATTGGATGATGAATTAGGTCATTTTCATCCTCCCTAGGCATGTTCTTGTCCAATTAGGGTTTTTAACCAATCTTGTGCATCCAATAGGTGTGTTTGTGTCATTGGATGATCAATTAGGTCATTTTCGTCCTCCCTAGGCTTATTCTTGTCCAATTAGGGTTTTTAACCAATCTTGTGCATCCAATAAGTTCATTTGTGTCATTGGATGATAAATTTGGTCATTTTCGTCCTCCATAGGCATATTCTTGTCCAACTAGGGTTTTAAACCAATCTTGTGCATCCAATAGGTGTGTTTGTGTCATTGGATGATCAATTAGGTCATTTTCGTCCTCCCTAGGCTTATTCTTGTCCAATTAGGGTTTTTAACCAATCTTGTGCATCCAATAGGTGTGTTTGTGTCATTGGATGATCAATTAGGTCATTTTCGTCCTCCCTAGGCTTATTCTTGTCCAATTAGGGTTTTTAACCAATCTTGTGCATCCAATAGGTGTGTTTGTGTCATTGGATGATCAATTAGGTCATTTTCGTCCTCCCTAGGCTTATTCTTGTCCAATTAGGGTTTTTAACCAATCTTGTGCATCCAATAGGTGTGTTTGTGTCTTTGGATGATCAATTAGGTCATTTTCGCCCTCCGTAGGCCTATTCTTGTCCAATTAGGGTTTTTAACCAATCTATTGCATCCGATAAGTTTGTTTGTGTCATTGAATTAATATTTAGGTCATTTTCGTCTTCCCTAGGCATATTCTTGTCCAATTAGGGTTTTTAACCAATCTTGTGCATCCAATAGGTGTGTTTGTGTCATTGGATGATCAATTAGGTTATTTTCGTCCTCCCTAGGCTTATTCTTGTCCAATTAGGGTTTTTAACCAATCTTGTGCATCCAATAGGTGTGTTTGAGTCATTGGATGATCAAGTAGGTCATTTTCGTCCTCCCTAGGCTTATTCTTGTCCAATTAGGGTTTTTAACCAATCTTGTGCATCCAATAGGTGTGTTTGTGTCATTGGATGATCAATTAGGTCATTTTCGTCCTCCCTAGGCTTATTCTTGTCCAATTAGGGTTTTTAACCAATCTTGTGCATCCAATAAGTTGAGTTGTGTCATTGGATTAACATTTAGGTCATTTTCGTCCTCCCTACGCTTATTCTTGTCCAATTAGGGTTTTTAACCAATCTTGTGCATCCAATAGGTGTATTTGTGTCATTGGATGATCAATTAGGTCATTTTCGTCCTCCCTAGGCATATTCTTGTCCAATTAGGGTTTTTAACCAATCTTATGCATCCAATAGATGTGTTTGTGTCATTGGATGATCAATTAGGTCATTTTCGTCCTCCCTAGGCTTATTCTTGTCCAATTAGGGTTTTTAACCAATCTTGTGCATCCAATAGGTGTGTTTGTGTCATTGGATGATCAATTAGGTCATTTTCGTCCTCCCTAGGCTTATTCTTGTCCAATTAGGGTTTTTAACCAATCTTGTGCATCCAATAAGTTCATTTGTGTCATTGGATTAACATTTAGGTCATTTTCGTCCTCCCTAGGCATATTCTTGTCCAATTAGGGTTTTTAACCAATCTTATGCATCCAATAGCTGTATTTGTGTCATTGGATGATCAATTAGGTTATTTTCGTCCTCCTTAGGCTTATTCCTGTCCAATTATGGTTTTTAACTAATCTTGTGCATCCAATAAGTTCATTTGTGTCATTGGATGATCAATGAGGTCATTTTCGTCCTCCCTAGGCATATTCTTGTCCAATTAGGGTTTTTAACCAATCTTGTGCATCCAATAGGTGTGTTTGTGTCATTGGATGATCAATTAGGTCATTTTCGTCCTCCCTAGGCTTATTCTTGTCCAATTAGGGTTTTTAACCAATCTTGTGCATCCAATAACTTTGTTTGTGTCATTGAATTAATATTTAGGTTATTTTCCTCCTCCCTACGCATATTCTTGTCCAATTAGGGTTTTTAACCAATC
The DNA here is from genome assembly GCA_037974775.1 of Cicer pinnatifidum. NCBI lineage: Eukaryota > Viridiplantae > Streptophyta > Magnoliopsida > Fabales > Fabaceae > Cicer > Cicer pinnatifidum. The sequence goes on from JBBPBR010001692.1 coordinate 45,841, forward strand.
TTGTGCATCCAATAGGTGTGTTTGTGTCATTGGATGATCAATTAGGTCATTTGCGTCCTCCATAGGCTTATTCTTGTCCAATTAGGATTTTTAACCAATCTTGTGCATCCAATAAGTTGAGTTGTGTCATTGGATTGACATTTAGGTCATTTTCGTCCTCCCTAGGCTTATTCTTGTCCAATTAGGGTTTTTAACCAATCTTGTGCATCCAATAGGTGTGTTTTTTTCATTGGATGATCAATTAGGGTTTTTAACCAATCTTGTGCATCCAATAAGTTCATTTGTGTCATTGGATTAACATTTAGGTCATTTTCGTCCTCCCTAGGCATATTCTTGTCCAGTTAGGGTTTTTAACCAATCTTGTGCATCCAATAGGTGTGTTTGTCTCATTGGATGATCAATTAGGTTATTTTCATCCTCCCTAGGCATATTCTTGTCCAATTAGGGTTTTTAACCAATCTTGTGCATCCAATAGGTGTGTTTGTGTCATTGGATGACCAATTAAGTCATTTTCGTCCTCAATAGGCATATTCTTGTCCAATTAGGGTTTTTAACCAATCTTGTGCATCCAATAGGTGTGTCTGTGGCAATGGATGACCAATTAGGTCATTTTCGTCCTCCCTAGGCTTATTCTTGTCCAATTAGGGTTTTTAACCAATCTTGTGCATCCAATAGGTGTGTTTGTGTCATTGGATGATCAATTAGGTCATTTTCGTCCTCCCTAGGCTTATTCTTGTCCAATTAGGGTTTTTAACCAATCTTGTGCATCCAATAGGTGTGTTTGTGTCATTGGATGATCAATTAGGTCATTTTCGTCCTCCCTAGGCTTATTCTTGTCCAATTAGGGTTTTTAACCAATCTTGTTCATCCAATAAGTGTGTTTGTGTCATTGGATGATCAATTAGGTCATTTTCGTCCTCCCTAGGCTTATTCTTGTCCAATTAGGGTTTTTAACCAATCTTGTGCATCCAATAGGTGTGTTTGTGTCATTGGATGATCAATTAGGTCATTTTCGTCCTCCCTAGGCTTATTCTTGCCCAATTAGGGTTTTTAACCAATCTTGTGCGTCCAATAAGTTGAGTTGTGTCATTGGATTAGCATTTAGGTCATTTTCGTCTTCCCTAGGCTTATTCTTGTCCAATTAGGGTTTTTAACCAATCTTGTGCATCCAATAGGTGTGTTTGTGTCATTGGATGATTAATTAGGTCATTTTCGTCCTCCCTAGGCATATTCTTGTCCAGTTAGGGTTTTTAACCAATCTTGTGCATCCAGTAGGTGTGTTTGTGTCATTGGATGATCAATTAGGTCATTTTCGTCCTCCCTAGGCATATTCTTGTCCAATTAGGGTTTTTAACCAATCTTGTGCATCCAATAGGTGTGTTTGTGTCATTGGATGATCAATTAGGTCATTTTCGTCCTCCCTAGGCTTATTCTTGTCCAATTAGGGTTTTTAACCAATCTTGTGCATCCAATAAGTTGAGTTGTGTCATTGGATTAACATTTAGGTCATTTTCATTCTCCCTAGGCTTATTCTTGTCCAATTAGGTTTTTAACCAATCTTGTGCATCCAATAAGTTGATTTGTTTCATTGGATTCACATTTAGGTCATTTTCGTCCTCCCTAGGCATATTCTTGTCCAATTAGGGTTTTTAACCAATCTTGTGCATCCAATAAGTTGAGTTGTGTCATTGGATTAACATTTAGGTCATTTTCGTTCTCTCTAGGCTTATTCTTGTCCAATTAGGGTTTTTAACCAATCTTGTGCATCCAATAAGTTCATTTGTGTCATTGGATTAACATTTAGGTCATATCCGTCCTCCCTAGGCATATTCTTGTCCAATTAGGGTTTTTAACCAATCTTGTGCATTCAATAGGTGTGTTTGTGTCATTGGATGATCAATTAGGTCATTTTCGTCCTCCCTAGGATTATTCTTGTCCCATTAGGGTTTTTAACCAATCTTGTGCGTCCATTAGGTGTGTTTGTGTCATTGGATGATCAATTAGGTCATTTTCGTCCTCCCTAGGCTTATTCTTGTCCAATTAGGGTTTTTAACCAATCTTGTGCATCCAATAAGTTGAGTTGTGTCATTGGATTTACATTTAGGTCATTTTCATTCTCCCTAAGCTTATTCTTGTCGGATTAGGTTTTTAACCAATCTTGTGCATCCAATAAGTTCATTTGTGTCATTGGATTCACATTTAGGTCATTTTCGTCCTCCCTAGGCATATTCTTGTCCAATTAGGGTTTTTAACCAATCTTGTGCATCCAATAGGTGTGTTTATCTCATTGGATGATCAATTAGGTCACTTTGATCCTCCCTAGGCATATTCTTGCCCAATTAGGGTTTTTAACCAATCTTGTGCATCCAATAAGTTCATTTGTGTCATTGGATTAACATTTAGGTCATTTTCGTCCTCCCTAGGCATATTCTTGTCCAATTAGGGTTTTTAACCAATCTTGTGCATCCAATAGGTGTGTTTGTGTCATTGGATGATCAATTAGGTCATTTTCGTCCTCCCTAGGCTTATTCTTGTCCAATTAGGGTTTTTAACCAATCTTGTGCATCCAATAGGTGTGTTTGTGTCATTGGATGATCAATTAGGTCATTTTCGTCCTCCCTAGGCTTATTCTTGTCCAATTAGGGTTTTTAACCAATCTTGTGCTTCCAATAAGTTGAGTAGTGTCATTGGATTAACATTTAGGTCATTTTTGTCCTCCCTTGGTTTATTCTTGTCCAATTAGGGTTTTTAACCAATCTTGTGCATCCAATAAGTTTGTTTGTGTCATTGGATTATCAATTAGGTCATTTTCGTCCTCCCTAGGCTTATTTTTGTCCAATTAGGGTTTTTAACCAATCTTGTGCATCCAATAAGTTTGTTTGTGTCATTGAATTAATATTTAGGTCATTTTCGTCCTCCCTAGGCATCATCTTGTCCAATTAGGATTTTTAACCAATCTTTTGCATCCAATAGGTGTATTTGTGTCATTGGATGATCAATTAGGTCATTTTCGTCCTCCCTAGGTTTATTCTTGTCCAATTAGGGTTTTTAATTAATCTTGTGCATCCAAAAACTTTGTTTGTGTCATTAAATTAATATTTAGGTCATTTTCGTCCTCCCTAGGCATATTCTTGTCCAATTAGGGTTTTTAACCAATCTTGTGCATCCAATAGGTGTGTTTGTGTCATTGGATGATCAATTAGGTCATTTTCGTCCTCCCTAGGCTTATTCTTGTCCAATTAGGGTTTTTAACCAATCTTGTGCATCCAATAGGTGTGTTTGTGTCATTGGATGATCAATTAGGTCATTTTCGTCCTCCCTAGGCTTATTCTTGCCCAATTAGGGTTTTTAACCAATCTTGTGCATCCAATAAGTTGAGTTGTGTCATTGGATTAGCATTTAGGTCATTTTCGTCCTCCCTAGGCTTATTCTTGTCCAATTAGGATTTATAACCAATCTTGTGCATCCAATAAGTTCATTTGTGTCATTGGATGATCAATTAGGTCATTTTCGTCCTCCCTAGGCATATTCTTGTCCAACTAGGGTTTTTAACCAATCTTGTGCATCCAATAGGTGTGTTTGTGTCATCGGATGATCAATTAGGTCATTTTCGTCCTCCCTAGGCTTATTCTTGTCCAATTAGGGTTTTTAACCAATCTTGTGCATCCAATAAGTTTGTTTATGTCATTGAATTAATATTTAGGTCATTTTCGTCCTCCCTTGGCATATTCTTGTCTAATTAGGGTTTTTAACCTATCTTGTGCATCCAATAGGTGTGTTTGTGTCATTGGATGATCAATTAGATCATTTTCGTCCTCCCTAGGCTTATTCTTGTCCAATTAGGGTTTTTAACCAATCTTGTGCATCCAATAGGTGTGTTTGTGTCATTGGATGATCAATTAGGTCATTTTCGTCCTCCCTAGGCTTATTCTTGTCCAATTAGGGTTTTTAACCAATCTTGTGCATCCAATAGGTGTGTTTGTGTCATTGGATGATCAATTAGGTCATTTTCGTCCTCCCTAGGCTTATTCTTGTCCAATTAGGGTTTTTAACCAATCTTGTGCATCCAATAGGTGTGTTTGTGTCATTGGATGATCAATTAGGTCATTTTCATCATCCCAAGGCTTATTCTTGTCCAATTAGGGTTTTTAACCAATCTTGTGCATCCAATAACTTTGTTTGTGTCATTGAATTAATATTTAGGTCATTTTCGTCCTCCTTAGGCATATTCTTGTCGAATTAGGGTTTTTAACCAATCTTGTGAATCCAATCGGTGTGTTTCTGTCATTGGATGATCAATTAGGTCATTTTCGTCCTCCCTAGGCTTATTCTTGTCCAATTAGGGTTTTTAACCAATCTTGTGCATCCAATAGGTGTGTTTGTGTCATTGGATGATCAATTAGGTCATTTTCGTCCTCCCTAGGCTTATTCTTGTCCAATTAGGGTTTTTAACCAATCTTGTGCATCCAATAGGTGTGTTTGTGTCATTGGATGATCAATTAGGTCATTTTCGTCCTCCCTAGGCTTATTCTTGTCCAATTAGGGTTTTTAACCAATCTTGTGCATCCAATAAGTTCATTTGTGTCATTGGATGATCAATTAGGTCATTTTCGTCCTTCCTAGGCATAATCTTGTCCAACTAGGGTTTTAAACAAATCTTGTGCATCCAATAGGTGTGTTTGTGTCATTGGATGATCAATTAGGTCATTTTCGTCCTCCCTAGGCTTATTCTTGTCCAATTAGGGTTTTTAACCAATCTTGTGCATCCAATAGGTGTGTTTGTGTCATTGGATGATCAATTAGGTCATTTTCGTCCTCCCTAGGCTTATTCTTGTCCAATTAGGGTTTTTAACCAATCTTGTGCATCCAATAAGTTCATTTGTGTCATTGGATGATCAATTAGGTCATTTTCGTCCTTACTAGGCATATTCTTGTCCAACTAGGGTTTTAAACCAATCTTGTGCATCCAATAGGTGTGTTTGTGTCATTGGATGATCAATTAGGTCATTTTCGTCCTCCCTAGGCTTATTCTTGTCCAATTAGGGTTTTTAACCAAACTTGTGCATCCAATAGGTGTGTTTGTTATATTGGATGATCAATTAGGTCATTTTCGTCCTCCCTAGGCTTATTCTTGTCCAATTAGGGTTTTTAACCAATCTTGTGCATCCAATAGGTGTGTTTGTGTCATTGGATGATCAATTAGGTCATTTTCGTCCTCCCTAGGCTTATTCTTGTTGAATTAGGGTTTTTAACCAATCTTGTGCATCCAATAAGTTCATTTGTGTCATTGGATGATCAATTAGGTCATTTTCGTCCTCCCTAGGCTTATTCTTGTCCAATTAGGGTTTTTAACCAATCTTGTGCATCCAATAGGTGTGTTTGTGTCATTGGATGATCAATTAGGTCATTTTCGTCCTCCCTAGGCTTATTCTTGTCCAATTAGGGTTTTTAACCAATCTTGTGCATCCAATAAGTTCATTTGTTTCATTGAATTAATATTTAGGTCATTTTCGTCCTCCCTAGGCATATTCTTGTCCAATTAGGGTTTTTAACCAATCTTGTGCATCCAATAGGTGTGTTTGTGTCATTGGATGATCAATTAGGTCATTTTCGTCCTCCCTAGGCATATTCTTATCCAATTAGGGTTTTTAACGAATCTTGTGCATCCAATAGGTGTGTTTGTGTCATTGGATGATCAATTAGGTCATTTTCTTCCTGCCTAGGCTTATTCTTGTCCAATTAGGGTTTTTAACCAATCTTGTGCATCCAATAGGTGTGTTTGTGTCATTGGATGATCAATTAGGTCATTTTCGTCCTCCCTAGGCTTATTCTTGTCCAATTAGGGTTTTTAATCAATCTTGTGTATCCAATAAGTTCATTTGTGTCATTGGATTAACATTTAGGTCATTTTCGTCCTCCCTAGGCATATTCTTGTCCAATTAGGGTTTTTAACCAATCTTGTGCTTCCAATAGGTGTGTTTGTGTCATTGGATGATCAATTAGGTCATTTTCGTCCTCCCTAGGCTTATTCTTCTCCAATTAGGGTTTTTAACAAATCTTGTGCATCCAATAAGTTCATTTGTGTCATTGGATGATCAATTAGGTCATTTTCGTCCTCCCTAGGCTTATTCTTGTCCAATTAGGGTTTTTAACCAATCTTGTGCATCCAATAGGTGTGTTTGTGTCATTGGATGATCAATTAGGTCATTTTCGTCCTCCCTAGGCTTATTCTTGTCCAATTAGGGTTTTTAACCAATCTTGTGCATCCAATAGGTGTGTTTGTGTCATTGGATGATCAATTAGGTCATTTTCGTCCTTTCTATGCTTATTCTTGTCCAATTAAGGATTTTAACAAATCTTGTGCATCCAATAAGTTCATTTGTGTCATTGGATGATCAATTAGGTCATTTTCGTCCTCCCTAGGCTTATTCTTGTCCAATTAGGGTTTTTAACCAATCTTGTGCATCCAATAGGTGTGTTTGTTTCATTGGATGATCAATTAGGTCATTTTCTTCCTCCCTAGGCTTATTCTAGTCCAATTAGGGTTTTTAACCAATCTTGTGCATCCAATAGGTTTGTTTGTGTCATTGGATGATCAATTAGGTCATTTTCGTCCTCCCTAGGCTTATTCTTGTCCAATTAGGGTTTTTAACCAATCTTGTGCATCCAATAGGTGAGTTTGTGTCATTGGATTAACATTTAGGTCATTTTAGTCCTCCCTAGGCTTATTCTTGTCCAATTAGGGTTTTTAACCAATCTTGTGCATCCAATAAGTTTGTTTCTGTCATTGAATTAATATTTAGGTCATTTTCGTCCTCCATAGGCATATTCTTGTCCAATTAGGGTTTTTAACCAATCTTGTGCATCCAATAGGTGTGTTTGTGTCATTGGATGATCAATTAGGTCATTTTCGTCCTCCCTAGGCTTATTCTTGTCCAATTAGGGTTTTTAACCAATCTTGTGCATCCAATAGGTGTGTTTGTGTCATTGGATGATCAATTAGGTCGTTTTCGTCCTTCTTAGGCATATTCTGGTCCAATTAGGGTTTTTAACCAATCTTGTGCATCCAATAGGTGTGTTTGTGTCATTGGATGATCAATTAGGTCATTTTCTTCCTCCCTAGGCTTATTCTTGTCCAATTAGGGTTTTTAACCAATCTTGTGCATCCAATAGGTGTGTTTGTGTCATTGGATGATCAATTAGGTCATTTTCATCCTGTCTAGGCTTATTCTTGTCCAATTAGGGTTTTTAACCAATCTTGTGCATCCAATAAGTTCATTTGTGTCATTGAATTAACATTTAGTTCATTTTCGTCCTCCCTAGGCTTATTCTTGTTCAATTAGGGTTTTTAACCAAACTTGTGCATCCAATAGGTTTGTTTGTGTCATTGGATGATTAATTAGGTCATTTTCGTCCTCCCTAGGCTTAATTTTGTCCAATTAGGGTTTTTAACCAATCTTGTGCATCCAATAGGTGTGTTTGTGTCATTGGATGATCAATTAGGTCATTTTCTTCCTCCCTAGGCTTATTCTTGTCCAATTAGGGTTTTTAACCAATCTTGTGCATCCAATAGGTGTGTTTGTGTCATTGGATGATCAATTAGGTCATTTTCGTCCTCCTTAGGTTTATTCTTGTCCAATTAGGGTTTTTAACCAATCTTGTGCATCCAATAGGTGTGTTTGTGTCATTGGATGATCAATTTGGTCATTTTCGTCCTCCCTAGGCTTATTCTTGTCCAATTAGGGTTTTTAACCAATCTTGTGCATCCAATAGGTGTGTTTGTGTCATTGGATGATCAATTAGGTCATTTTCGTCCTCCCTAGGCTTATTCTTGTCCAATTAGGGTTTTTAACCAATCTTGTGCATCCAATAACTTTGTTTGTGTCATTGAATGAATATTTAGGTCATTTTCGTCCTCCCTAGGCATATTGTTGTCCAATTAGGGTTTTTAACCAATCTTGTGCATCCAATAGGTGTGTTTGTGTCATTGGATGATCAATTAGGTCATTTTCGTCCTCCCTAGGCATATTCTAGTCCAATTAGGGTTTTTAACCAATCTTGTGCATCCAATAGGTGTGTTTGTGTCATTGGATGATCAATTAGGTCATTTTCGTCCTCCCTAGCCTTATTCTTGTCCAATTAGGGTTTTTAACCAATCTTGTTCATCCAATAGGTATGTTTGTGTCATTGGATGATCTATTAGGTCATTTTCGTCCTCCCTAGGCATATTCTTGTCCAATTAGGGTTTTTAACCAATCTTGTGCATCCAATAGGTGTGTTTGTGGCAATGGATGATCAATTAGGTCATTTTCGTCCTCCCTAGGCTTATTCTTGTCCAATTAGGGTTTTTAACCAATCTTGTGCATCCAATAGGTGTGTTTGTGTCATTGGATGATCAATTAGGTCATTTTCGTCCTCCCTAGGCTTATTCTTGTCCAATTAGAGTTTTTAACCAATCTTGTGCATCCAATAAGTTCATTTGTGTCATTGGATTAACATATAGGTCATATCCGTCCTCCCTAGGCATATTCTTGTCCAATTAGGGGTTTTAACCAATCTTGTGCATCCAATAGGTGTGTTTGTGTCATTGGATGATCAATTAGGTCATTTTCGTCCTCCATAGGCTTATTCGTGTCCAATTAGGGTTTTTAACCAATCTTGTGCATCCAATAAGTTGAGTTGTGTCATTGGATTAGCATTTAGATCATTTTCGTCCTCCCTAGGCTTATTCTTGTCCAATTAGGGTTTTTAACCAATCTTGTGCATCCAATAGGTGTGTTTGTGTCATTAGATGATCAATTAGGTCATTTTCGTCCTCCCTAGGCTTATTCTTGCCCAATTAGGTTTTTTAACCAATCTTGTGCTTCCAATAAGTTGAGTTGTGTCATTGGATTAGCATTTTGGTCATTTTCATCCTCCCTAGGCTTATTCTTGTCCAATTAGGGTTTTTAACCAATCTTGTGCATCCAATAATTTCATTTGTGTCATTGGATTAACATTTAGGTCATTTTCGTTCTCCCTAGGCATATTTTTGTCCAATTAGGGTTTTTAATCAATCTTGTGCATCCAATAGGTGTGTTTGTGTCATTGGATGATCAATTAGGTCATTTTCGTCCTTCCTAGGCTTATTTTTGTCCAATTAGGATTTTTAACCAATCTTGTGCATCCAATAAGTTCATTAGTGTCTTTGGATGATCAATTAGGTCATTTTCGTCCTACCTAGGCATGTTCTTGTCCAACCAGGGTTTTTAACCAATCTTGTGCGTCCAATAGGTGTGTTTGTGTCATTGGATGATCAATTTGGTCATTTTCGTCCTCCCTAGGCTTATTCATGTCCAATTAGAGTTTTTAACAAATCTTGTGCATCCAATAAGTTGAGTTGTGATATTGGATTAACTTTTAGGTCATTTTCGTTCTCTCTAGGCATATTCTTGTCCAATTAGGGTTTTTAACCAATCTTGTGCATCCAATAAGTTCATTTGTGTCATTGGATTAACATTTAGGTCATATGCGTCCTTCCTAGGCATATTCTTGTCCAATTAGGGTTTTTAATCAATCTTGTGCATCCAATAGGTGTGTTTGTGTCATTGGATGATCAATTAGGTCATTTTCGTCCTCCCTAGACTTATTCTTGCCCAATTAGGGTTTTTAACCAATCTTGTGCATCCAATAAGTTGAGTTGTGTCATTGGATTAGCATTTAGGTCATTTTCGTCCTCCCTAGGCTTATTCTTGTCCAATTAGGGTTTTTAACCAATCTTGTGCATCCAATAAGTTCATTTGTGTCATTGGATTAATATTTAGGTCATTTTCGTTCTCCCTAGGCATATTCTTGTCCAATTAGGGTTTTTAATCAATCTTGTGCATCCAATAGGTGTGTTTGTGTCATCGGATGATCAATTAGGTCATTTTCGTCCTCCCTAGGCTTATTCTTGTCCAATTAGGGTTTTTAACCAATCTTGTGCATCCAATAAGTTCATTAGTGTCTTTGGATGATCAATTAGGTCATTTTCGTCCTACCTAGGCATGTTCTTGTCCAACTAGGGTTTTTAACCAATCTTGTGCGTCCAATAGGTGTGTTTGTGTCATTGGATGATCAATTAGGTCATTTTTGTCCTCCCTAGGCTTATTCTTGTCCAATTAGAGTTTTTAACCAATCTTGTGCATCCAATAAGTTGAGTTGTGACATTGGATTTACATTTAGGTCATTTTCGTTCTCTCTAGGCTTATTCTCGTCCAATTAGGGTTTTTAACCAATCTTGTGCATCCAATAAGTTCATTTGTATCATTGGATTAACATTTAGGTCATATCCGTCCTCCCTAGGCATATTCTTGTCCAATTAAGGTTTTTAACCAATCTTGTGCATCCAATAGGTGTGTTTGTGTCATTGGATGATCAATTAGGTCATTTTCGTCCTCCATAGGCTTATTCGTGTCCAATTAGGGTTTTTAACCAATCTTGTGCATCCAATAAGTTTGTTTGTGTCATTGAATTAATATTTAGGTCATTTTCGTCCTCCCTAGGCATATTCTTGTCCAATTAGGGTTTTTAACCAATCTTGTGCATTCAATAGGTGTGTTTGTGTCATTGGATGATCAATTAGGTTATTTGCGTCCTCCCTAGGCATATTCTTGTCCAATTAGGGTTTTTAACCAATCTTGTGCATCCAATAGGTGTGTTTGTGTCATTGGATGATCAATAAGGTCATTTTCGTCCTCCCTAGGCTTATTCTTGTCCAATTAGGGTTTTTAACCAATCTTGTGCATCCAATAAGTTGAGTTGTGTCATTGGATTAACATTTAGGTCATTTTCATTCTCCCTAGGCTTATTCTTGTCGAATTAGGTTTTTAACCAATCTTGTACATCCAATAAGTTCATTTGTGTCATTGGATTCACATTTAGGTCATTTTCGTCCTCCCTAGGCATATTCTTGTCCAATTAGGGTTTTTAACCAATCTTGTGCGTCCAATAGGTGTGTTTATCTCATTGGATGATCAATTAGGTCACTTTGATCCTCCCTATGCTTATTCTTGTCCAATTAGGATTTTTAACCAATCTTGTGCATCCAATAAGTTCATTAGTGTCTTTGGATGATCAATTAGGTCATTTTCGTCCTCCCTAGGCATGTTCTTGTCCTACTAGGGTTTTTAACCAATCTTGTGCATCCAATAGGTGTGTTTGTGTCATTGGATGATCAATTAGGTCATTTTCGTCCTCCCTAGGCTTATTCTTGTCCAATTAGAGTTTTTAACCAATCTTGTGCATCGAATAAGTTGAGTTGTGACATTGGATTAACTTTTAGGTCATTTTCGTTCTCTCTAGGCTTATTCTTGTCCAATTAGGGTTTTTAACCAATCTTGTGCATCCAATAAGTTCATTTGTGTCATTGGATTAACATTTAGGTCATATCCGTCCTCCCTAGGCATATTCTTGTCCAATTAGGGTTTTTAACCAATCTTGTGCATCCAATATGTGTGTTTGTGTCATTGGATGATCAATTAGGTCATTTTCGTCCTCCCTAGGCTTATTCTTGTCCAATTAGGGTTTTTAACCAATCTTGTGCATCCAATAGGTGTGTTTGTGTCATTGGATGATCAATTAGGTCATTTTCGTCCTCCCTAGGCTTATTCTTGTCAAATTATGATTTTTAACCAATCTTGTGCATCCCATAAGTTCATTTGTGTCATTGGATGATCAATTAGGTCATTTTCGTCCTCCCTAGGCATATTCTTGTCCAACTAGGGTTTTTAACCAATCTTGTGCATCCAATAGGTGTGTTTGTGTCATTGGATGATCAATTAGGTCATTTTCGTGCTCCCTAGGCATATTCTTGTCCAATTATGGTTTTTAACCAATCTTGTGCATCCAATAGGTGTGTTTGTGTCATTGGATGATCAATTAGGTCATTTTCGTCCTCCCTAGGCTTATTCTTGTCCAATTAGGGTTTTTAACCAATCTTGTGCATCCAATAAGTTGAGTTGTGTCATTGGATTAACATTTAGGTCATTTTCGTTCTCCCTAGGCTTATTCTTGGCCAATTAGGGTTTTAAACCAATCTTGTGCATCCAATAAGTTCATTTGTGTCATTGGATGATCAATTAGGTCATTTTCGTCCTCCCTAGGCATATTCTTGTCCAACTAGGGTTTTTAACCAATCTTGTGCATCCAATAGGTGTGTTTGTGTCATTAGATGATTAATTAGGTCATTTTCGTCCTCCCTAGGCTTATTCTTGTCCAATTAGGGTTTTTAACCAATCTTGTGCATCCAATAGGTGTGTTTGTGTCATTGGATGATCAATTAGGTCATTTTCGTCCTCCCTAGGCTTATTCTTGCCCAATTAGGGTTTTTAACCAATCTTGTGCATCCAATAAGTTGAGTTGTGTCATTGGATTAGCATTTAGGTCATTTTCGTCCTCCCTAGGCTTATTCTTGTCCAATTAGGATTTTTAACCAATCTTGTGCATCCAATAAGTTCATTTGTATCATTGGATGATCAATTAGGTCATTTTCGTCCTCCCTAGGCATATTCTTGTCCAACTAGGGTTTTTAACCAATCTTGTGCATCCAATAGGTGTGTTTGTGTCATTGGATGATCAATTAGGTCATTTTCGTCCTCCCTAGGCTTATTCTTGTCCAATTAGGGTTTTTAACCAATCTTGTGCATCCAATAAGTTGAGTTGTGTCATTGGATTAACATTTAGGTCATTTTCATCCTCCTTAGGCTTATTCTAGTCCAATTAGGGTTTTTAACCAATCTTGTGCATCCAATAGGTGTGTTTGTGTCATTGGATGATCAATTAGGTCATTTTCGTGCTCCCTAGGCTTATTCTTGTCCAATTAGGGTTTTTAACCAATCTTGTGCATCCAATAAGTTGAGTTGTGTCATTGGATTAACATTTAGGTCATTTTCGTCCTCCCTAGGCTTATTCTTGTCCAATTAGGGTTTTTAACCAATCTTGTTCATCCATTAGGTGTGTTTGTGTCATTGGATGATCAATTAGGTCATTTTCGTCCTCCCTAGGCTTATTCTTGTCCAATTAGGGTTTTTAACCAATCTTGTGCATCCAATAGGTGTGTTTGTGTCATTGGATGATCAATTAGGTCATTTTCGTCCTCCCTAGGCTTATTCTTGTCCAATTAGGGTTTTTAACCAATCTTGTGCATCCAATAAGTGTGTTTGTGTCATTGGATGAACAATTAGGTCATTTTCGTCCTCCCTAGGCATATTCTTGTCCAATTAGGGTTTTTAACCAATCTTGTGCATCCAATAGGTGTGTTTGTGTCATTGGATGATCAATTAGGTCATTTTTGTCCTCCCTAGGTTTATTCTTGTCCAATTAGGGTTTTTAACCAATCTTGTGCATCCAATAAGTTCATTTGTGTCATTGGATTAACATTTAGGTCATATCCGTCCTCCCTAGGCATATTCTTGTCCAATTAGGGTTTTTAACCAATCTTGTGCATCCAATAGGTGTGTTTGTGTCATTGGATGATCAATTAGGTCATTTTCGTCCTCCGTAGGCTTATTCTTGTCCAATTAGGGTTTTTAACCAATCTTGTGCATCCAATAAGTTCATTAGTGTCCTTGGATGATCAATTAGGTCATTTTCGTCCTCCCTAGGCATTTTCTTGTCCAACTAGGGTTTTTAACAAATCTTGTGCATCCAATAGGTGTGTTTGTATCATTGGATGATCACTTAGGTCATTTTCGTCCTCCCTAGGCTTATTCTTGTCCAATTAGGGTTTTTAACCAATCTTGTGCATCCAATAAGTTCATTTGTGTCATTGGATTAACATTTAGGTCATATCCGTCCTCCCTAGGCATATTCTTGTCCAATTAGGGTTTTTAACCAATCTTGTGCATCCAATAGGTGTGTTTGTGTCATTCGATGATCAATTAGGTCATTTTCGTCCTCCCTAGGCTTATTCTTGTCCAATTAGGGTTTTTAACCAATCTTGTGCATCCAATAAGTTCATTTGTGTCATTGGATTAACATTTAGGTCATTTTCGTTCTCCCTAGGCATATTCTTGTCCAATTAGGGTTTTTAACCAATCTTGTGCATCCATTAGGTGTGTTTGTGTCATTGGATGATCAATTAGGTCATTTTCGTCCTCCCTAGGCATATTCTTGTCCAATTAGGGTTTTTAACCAATCTTGTGCATCCAATAGGTGTGTTTGTGGCAATGGATGATCAATTTGGTCATTTTCGTCCTCCCTAGGCTTATTCTTGTCCAATTAGGGTTTTTAACCAATCTTGTGCATCCAATTGGTGTGTTTGTGAAGTTGGATGATCAATTAGGTCATTTTCGTCCTCCCTAGGCTTATTCTTGTCCAATTAGGGTTTTTAACCAATCTTGTGCATCCAATAGGTGTGTTTGTGTCATTGGATGATCAATTAGGTCATTTTCGTCCTCCCTAGGCTTATTCTTGTCCAACTAGGGTTTTTAACCAATCTTGTGCATCCAATAAGTTCATTAGTGTCATTGGATGATCAATTAGGTCATTTTCGTCCTCCCTAGGCTTATTCTTGTCCAATTAGGGTTTTTAACCAATCTTGTGCATCCAATAAGTTGAGTTGTGTCATTGGATTAACATTTAGGTCATTTTCATTCTCCCTAGGCATATTCTTGTCCAATTAGGTTTTTAACCAATCTTGTGCATCCAATAAGTTCATTTGTGTCATTGGATTCACATTTAGGTCATTTTCGTCCTCCCTAGGCATATTCTTGTCCAATTAGAGTTTTTAACCAATCTTGTGCATCCAATAAGTTGAGTTGTGTCATTGGATTAACATTTAGGTCATTTTCATTCTCCCTAGGCTTATTCTTGTCCAATTAGGTTTTTAACCAATCTTGTGCATCCAATAAATGCATTTGTGTCATTGGATTCACATTTAGGTCATTTTCGTCATCCTTAGGCATATTCTTGTCTAATTAGGGTTTTTAACCAATCTTGTGCATCCAATAGGTGTGTTTATCTCATTGGATGATCAATTAGGTCACTTTGATCCTCCCTAGGCTTATTCTTGTCCAATTAGGGTTTTTAACCAATCTTGTGCATCCAATAAGTTCATTTGTGTCATTGGATTAACATTTAGGTCATTTTCGTCCTCTCTAGGCATATTCTTGTCCAATTAGGTTTTTTAACCAATCTTGTGCATCCAATAGGTGTGTTTGTGTCATTGGATGATCAATTTAGGTCATTTTCGTCCTCCCTAGGCATATTCTTGTCCAATTAGGGTTTTTAACCAATCTTGTGCATCCAATAGGTGTGTTTGTGTCATTGGATGATCAATAAGGTCATTTTCGTCCTCCCTAGGCTTATTCTTGTCCAATTAGGGTTTTTAACCAATCTTGTGCATCCAATAAGTTGAGTTGTGTCATTGGATTAACATTTAGGTCATTTTCATTCTCCCTAGGCTTATTCTTGTCGAATTAGGTTTTTAACCAATCTTGTGCATCCAATAAGTTCATTTGTGTCATTGGATTCACATTTGGGTCATTTTCGTCCTCCCTAGGCATATTCTTGTCCAATTAGGGTTTTTAACCAATCTTGTGCATCCAATAGGTGTGTTTATCTCATTGGATGATCAATTAGGTCACTTTGATCCTCCCTAGGCTTATTCTTGTCCAATTAGGATTTTTAACCAATCTTGTGCATCCAATAAGTTCATTAGTGTCTTTGGATGATCAATTAGGTCATTTTCGTCCTCCCTAGGCCTGTTCTTGTCCAACTAGGGTTTTTAACCAATCTTGTGCATCCAATAGGTGTGTTTGTGTCATTGTATGATCAATTAGGTCATTTTCGTCCTCCCTAGGCTTATTCTTGTCCAATTAGAGTTTTTAACCAATCTTGGGCATCGAATAAGTTGAGTTGTGACATTGGATTAACTTTTAGGTCATTTTCGTTCTCTCTAGGCTTATTCTTGTCCAATTAGGGTTTTTAACCAATCTTGTGCATCCAATAAGTTCATTTGTGTCATTGGATTAACATTTAGGTCATATCCGTCCTCCCTAGGCATATTCTTGTCCAATTAGGGTTTTTAACCAATCTTGTGCATCCAATATGTGTGTTTGTGTCATTGGATGATCAATTAGGTCATTTTCGTCCTCCCTAGGCTTATTCTTGCCCAATTAGGGTTTTTAACCAATCTTGTGCATCCAATAAGTTGAGTTGTGTCATTGGATTAGCATTTAGGTCATTTTCGTCCTCCCTAGGCTTATTCTTGTCCAATTAGGGTTTTTAACCAATCTTGTGTATCCAATAAGTTCATTTGTGTCATTGGATTAACATTTAGGTCATTTTCTTTCTCCCTAGGCATATTCTTGTCCAATTAGGGTTTTTAATCAATCTTGTGCATCCAATAGGTGTGTTTGTGTCATTGGATGATCAATTAGGTCATTTTCGTCCTCCCTAGGCATATTCTTTTCCAATTAGGGTTTTTAACCAATCTTGTGCATCCAATAGGTGTGTTTGTGTCATTGGATGATCAATTAGGTCATTTTCGTCCTCCCTAGGCTTATTCTTGTCCAATTAGGGTTTTTAACCAATCTTGTGCATCCAATAAGTTGAGTTGTGTCATCGGATTAACATTTAGGTCATTTTTATTCTCCCTAGGCTTATTCTTGTCGAATTAGGTTTTTAACCAATCTTGTGCATACAATAAGTTCATTTGTGTCATTGGATTCACATTTAGGTCATTTTCGTCCTCCCTAGGCATATTCTTGTCCAATTAGGGTTTTTAACCAATCTTGTGCATCCAATAGGTGTGTTTATCTCGTTGGATGATCAATTAGGTCACTTTGATCTTCCCTAGGCTTATTCTTGTCCAATTAGGGTTTTTAATTAATCTTGTGCATCCAATAAGTTCATTTGTGTCATTGGATTAACATTTAGGTCATTTTCGTCCTCCCTAGGCATATTCTTGTCCAATTAGGGTTTTTAACCAATCTTGTGCATCCAATAGGTGTGTTTGTGTCATTGGATGATCAATTAGGTCATTTTCGTCCTCCCTAGGCTTATTCTTGTCCAATTAGGGTTTTTAACCAATCTTGTGCATCCAATAACTTTGTTTGTGTCATTGAATTAATATTTAGGTCATTTTCGTCCTCTCTAGGTATATTCTTGTCCAATTAGGGTTTTTAACCAATCTTGTGCATCCAATAAGTTCATTTGTGTCCTTGGATGATCAATTAGGTCATTTTCGTCCTCCCTAGGCATATTCTTGTCCAACTAGGGTTTTTAACCAATCTTGTGCTTCCAATAGGTGTGTTTGTGTCATTGGATGATCAATTAGGTCATTTTCGTCCTCCCTAGGCTTATTCTTGTCCAATTAGGGTTTTTAACAAATCTTTTGTATCCAATAAGTTCATTTGTGTCATTGGATGATCAATTAGGTCATTTTCGTCCTCCCTAGGCATATTCTTGTCCAACTAGGGTTTTTAACCAATCTTGTGCATCCAATAGGTGTGTTTGTGTCATTGGATGATCAATTAGGTCATTTTCGTCCTCCCTAGGCTTATTCTTGTCCAATTAGGGTTTTTAACCAATCTTGTGCATCCAATAGGTGTATTTATGTCATTGGATGATCAATTAGGTCATTTTCGTCCTCCCTAGGCTTATTCTTGCCCAATTAGGGTTTTTAACCAATCTTGTGCATCCAATAAGTTGAGTTGTGTCATTGGATTAGCATTTAGGTCATTTTCGTCCTCCCTAGGCTTATTCTTATCCAATTAGGATTTTTAACCAATCTTGTGCATCCCATAAGTTCGTTTGTGCCATTGGATTAACATTTAGGTCATTTTCGTCCTCCCTAGGCATATTCTTGTCCAATTAGGGTTTTTAACCAATCTTGTGCATCCAATAGGTGTGTTTGTGTCATTGGATGATCAATTAGGTTATTTTCGTCCTCCCTAGGCTTATTCTTCTCCAATTAGGGTTTTTAACCATTCTTGTGCATCCAATAAGTTGAGTTGTGTCATTGGATTCACATTTAGGTCATTTTCGTCCTCCCTAGGCATATTCTAGTCCAATTACGGTTTTTAACGAATCTTGTGCATCCAATAGGTGTGTTTGTGTCATTGGATGATCAATTAGGTCATTTTCGTCCTCCCTAGGCTTATTCTTGCCCAATTAGGGTTTTTAACCAATCTTGTGCATCCAATAAGTTGAGTTGTGTCATTGGATTAGCATTTAGGTCATTTTCGTCCTCCCTAGGCTTATTCTTGTCCAATTAGGGTTTTTAACAAATCTTGTGCATCCAATAAGTTCATTTGTGTCATTGGATTAACATTTAGGTCATTTTCGTTCTCCCTTGGCATATTCTTGTCCAATTAGGGTTTTTAATCAATCTTGTGCATCCAATAGGTGTGTTTGTGTCATTGGATGATCAATTAGGTCATTTTTGTCCTCCCTAGGCTTATTCTTGTCCAATTAGGATTTTTAACCAATCTTGTGCATCCAATAAGTTCATTAGTGTCTTTGGATGATCAATTAGGTCATTTTCGTCCTCCCTAGGCATGTTCTTGTCCAACTAGGGTTTTTAACGAATCTTGTGCATCCAATAGGTGTGTTTGTGTCATTGGATGATCAATTTGGTCATTTTTGTCCTCCCTAGGCTTATTCTTGTCCAATTAGAGTTTTTAACCAATCTTGTGCATCCAATAAGTTGAGTTGTGACATTGGATTAACATTTAGGTCATTTTCGTTCTCTCTAGGCTTATTCTTGTCCAATTAGGGTTTTTAACCAATCTTGTGCATCCAATAGGTGTGTTTGTGTCATTGGATGATCAATTAGGTCATTTTCGTCCTCCCTAGGCTTATTCTTGTCCAATTAGGGTTTTTAACCAATCTTGTGCATCCAATAAGTTGAGTTGTGTCATTGGATTAACCTTTAGGTCATTTTCGTTCTCCGTACGCTTATTCTTGTCCAATTAGGGTTTTTAACCAATCTTGTGCATCCAATAGGTGTGTTTGTGTCATTGGATGATCAATTAGGTCATTTTCGTCCTCCCTAGGCATATTCTTGTCCAATTAGGGTTTTTAACCAATCTTGTGCATCTAATAGGTGTGTTTGTGTCATTGGATGATCAATTAGGTCATTTTCGTCCTCCCTACGCTTATTCTTGTCCAATTAGGGTTTTTAACCAATCTTGTGCATCCAATAAGTTGAGTTGTGTCATTGGATTAACATTTAGGTCATTTTCGTTCTCCCTAGGCTTATTCTTGTCCAATTAGGGTTTTTAACCAATCTTGTCCATCCAATAAGTTCATTTGTGTTATTGGATTAACATTTAGGTCATATTAGTCCTCCCTAGGCATATTCTTGTCCAATTAGGGTTTTTAACCAATCTTGTGCATCCAATAGGTGTGTTTGTGTCATTGGATGATCAATTAGGTCATTTTCGTCCTCCCTAGGCATATTCTTGTCCAATTAGGGTTTTTAACCAATCTTGTGCATCCAATAGGTGTGTTTGTGTCATTGGATGATCAGTTAGGTCATTTTCGTCCTCCCTAGGCTTATTCTTGTCCAATTAGGGATTTTAACCAATCTTGTGCATCGAATAAGTTGAGTTGTGTCATTGGATTAACATTTAGGTCATTTTCGTTCTCCCTAGGCTTATTCTTGTCCAATTAGGGTTTTTAACCAATCTTGTGCATCCAATAAGTTCATTTGTGTTATTGGATTAACATTTAGGTCATATTCGTCCTCCCTAGGCATATTCTTGTGCAATTAGGGTTTTTAACCAATCTTGTGCATCCAATAGGTGTGTTTGTGTCATTGGATGATCAATTAGGTCATTTTCGTCCTCCCTAGGCTTATTCTTGTCCAATTAGGGTTTTTAACCAATCTTGTGCATCCAATAGGTGTGTTTGTGTCATTGGATGATCAATTAGGTCATTTTCGTCCTCCCTAGGCTTATTCTTGCCCAATTAGGGTTTTTAACAAATCTTGTGCATCCAATAAGTTGAGTTGTGTCATTGGATTAGCATTTAGGTCATTTTCGTCCTCCCTAGGCTTATTTTTGTCCAATTAGGGTTTTTAACCAATCTTGTGCATCCAATAAGTTCATTTGTGTCATTGGATTAACATTTAGGTCATTTTCGTCCTCCCTAGGCATATTCTTGTCCAATTAGGGTTTTTATTCAATCTTGTGCATCCAATAGGTGTGTTTGTGTCATTGGATGATCAATTAGGTCATTTTCGTCCTCCCAAGGCTTCTTCTTGTCCAATTAGGATTTTTAACCAATCTTGTGCATCCAATAAGTTCATTAGTGTCATTGGATGATCAATTAGGTCATTTTCGTCCTCCCTAGGCATGTTCTTGTCCAACTAGGGTTTTTAACCTATCTAGTGCATCCAATAGGTGTGTTTGTGTCATTGGATGATCAATTAGGTCATTTTCGTCCTCCCTAGGCTTATTCTTGTCCAATTAGAGTTTTTAACCATTCTTGTGCATCCAATAAGTTGAGTTGTGACAATGGATTAACATTTAGGTCATTTTCGTTCTCTCTAGCCTTATTCTTGTCCAATTAGGGTTTTTAACCAATCTTGTGCGTCCAATAAGTTCATTTGTGTCATTGGGTTAACATTTAGGTCATATCCGTCCTCCCTAGGCATATTCTTGTCCAATTAGGGTTTTTAACCAATCTTGTGCATCCAATAGGTTTGTTTATGTCATTGGATGATCAATTAGGTCATTTTCGTCCTCCATAGGCTTATTCGTGTCCAATTAGGGTTTTTAACCAATCTTGTGCATCCAATAAGTTTGTTTGTGTCATTGAATTAATATTTAGGTCATTTTCGTCCTCCCTAGGCATATTCTTGTCCAATTAGGGTTTTTAACCAATCTTGTGCATTCAATAGGTGTGTTTGTGTCATTGGATGATCAATTAGGTTATTTGCGTCCTCCCTAGGCATATTCTTGTCCAATTAGGGTTTTTAACCAATCTTGTGCATCCAATAGGTGTGTTTGTGTCATTGGATGATCAATAAGGTCATTTTCGTCCTCCCTAGGCTTATTCTTGTCCAATTAGGGTTTTTAACCAATCTTGTGCATCCAATAAGTTGAGTTGTGTCATTGGATTAACATTTAGGTCATTTTCATTCTCCCTAGGCTTATTCTTGTCGAATTAGGTTTTTAACCAATCTTGTGCATACAATAAGTTCATTTGTGTCATTGGATTCACATTTAGGTCATTTTCGTCCTCCCTAGGCATATTCTTGTCCAATTAGGGTTTTTAACCAATCTTGTGCATCCAATAGGTGTGTTTATCTCGTTGGATGATCAATTAGGTCACTTTGATCTTCCCTAGGCTTATTCTTGTCCAATTAGGGTTTTTAATTAATCTTGTGCATCCAATAAGTTCATTTGTGTCATTGGATTAACATTTAGGTCATTTTCGTCCTCCCTAGGCATATTCTTGTCCAATTAGGGTTTTTAACCAATCTTGTGCATTCAATAGGTGTGTTTGAGTCATTGGATGATCAATTTAGGTCATTTTCGTCCTCCCTAGGCATATTCTTGTCCAATTAGGGTTTTTAACCAATCTTGTGCATCCAATAGGTGTGTTTGTGTCATTGGATCATCAATTAGGTCATTTTCCTCCTCCCTAGGCTTATTCTTGTCCAATTAGGGTTTTTAACAAATCTTGTGCATCCAATAAGTTCATTTGTGTCATTGGATGATCAATTAGGTCATTTTCGTCCTCCATAGGCATATTCTAGTCCAACTATGGTTTTTAACAAATCTTGTGCATCCAATAGGTGTGTTTGTGTCATTGGATGATCAATTAGGTCATTTTCGTCCTCCCTAGGCTTATTCTTGTCCAATTAGGGTTTTTAACCAATCTTGTGCATCCAATAACTTTGATTGTGTCATTGAATTAATATTTAGGTCATTTTCTTCCTCCCTAGGCATATTCTTGTCCAATTAGGGTTTTTAACCAATCTTTAGCATCCAATAGGTGTGTTTGTGTCATTGGATGATCAATTAGGTTTCGTCCTCCCTAGGCTTATTCTTGTCCAATTAGGGTTTTTTAACCAATCTTGTGCATCCAATAACTTTGTTTGTGTCATTGAATTAATATTTAGGTCATTTTCGTCCTCCCTAGGCATATTCTTGTCCAATTAGGGTTTTTATCCAATCTTGTGCATCCAATAGGTGTGTTTGTGTCATTGGATGATCAATTAGGTCATTTTCGCCCTCCCTAGGCTTATTCTTGTCCAATTAGGGTTTTTAACCAATCTTGTGCATCCAATAAGTTCTTTTGTGTCATTGGATTAATATTTAGGTCATTTTCGTCCTCCCTAGGCATGTTCTTGTCCAATTAGGGTTTTTAACCAATCTTGTGCATCCAATAGGTGTGTTTGTGTCATTGGATGATCAATTAAGTCATTTTCGTCCTCCCTAGGCTTATTCTTGTCCAATTAGAGTTTTTAACCAATCTTGTGCATCCAATAAGTTGAGTTGTGACATTGGATTAACATTTAGGTCATTTTCGTTCTCTCTAGGCTTATTCTTGTCCAATTAGGGTTTTTAACCAATCTTGTGCATCCAATATGTTCATTTGTGTCATTGGATTAATATTTAGGTCATATCCGTCCTCGCTAGGCATATTCTTGTCCAATTAGGGTTTTTAACCAATCTTGTGCATCCAATAGATGTGTTTGTGTCATTGGATGATCAATTAGGTCATTTTCGTCCTCCCTAGGCTTATTCTTGTCCAATTAGGGTTTTTAACCAATCTTGTGCATCCAACAAGTTTGTTTATGTCATTGAATTAATATTTAGGTCATTTTCGTCCTCCCTAAGCATATTCTTGTCCAATTAGGGTTTTTAACCAATCTTGTGCATTCAATAGGTGTGTTTGTGTCATTGGATGATCAATTAGGTCATTTTCGTCCTCCCTAGGCATATTCTTGTCCAATTAGGGTTTTTAACCAATCTTGTGCATCCAATAGGTGTGTTTGTGTCATTGGATGATCAATTAGGTCATTTTCGTCCTCCCTAGGCTTATTCTTGTCCGATTAGTTTTTTAACCAATCTCGTGCTTCCAATAGGTGTGTTTGTGTCATTGGATGATCAATTAGGTCATTTTCGTCCTCCCTAGGCATATTCTTGTCCAATTAGGGTTTTTAACCAATCTTGTGCATCCAATAGGTGTGTTTGTGTCATTGGATGATCAATTAGGTCATTTTCGTCCTCCCTAGGCTTATTCTTGTCCAATTAGGGTTTTTAACCAATCTTGTGCATCCAATAACTTTGTTTGTGTCATTGAATTAATATTTAGGTCATTTTCGTCCTCCCTAGGCATATTCTTGTCCAATTAGGAATTTTAACCAATCTTGTGCTTCCAATAGGTGTGTTTGTGTCATTGGATGATCAATTAGGTCATTTTCATCCTCCCTAGACTTATTCTTGTCCAATTAGGGTTTTTAACCAATCTTGTGCATCCAATAAGTTCATTTGTGTCATTGAATTAATATTTAGGTCATTTTCGTCCTCCCTAGGCATATTCTTGTCCAATTAGGGTTTTTAACCAATCTTGTGCATCCAATAGGTGTGTTTGTGTCATTGGATGATCAATTAGGTCATTTTCGTCCTCCCTAGGCTTATTCTCGTCCAATTAGGATTTTTAACCAATCTTGTCCATCCAATAAGTTCATTTGTGTCATTGGATTAACATTTAGGTCATTTTCGTCCTTCCTAGGCATATTCTTGTCCAATTAGGTTTTTTAACCAATCTTGTGCTTCCAATAGGTGTGTTTGTGTCATTGGATGATCAATTAGGTCATTTTCGTCCTCCCTAGGCTTATTCTTGTCCAATTAGGGTTTTTAACCAATCTTGTGCATCCAATAACTTTGTTTGTGTCATTGAATTAATATTTAGGTCATTTTCGTCCTCCCTAGGCTTATTCTTGTCCAATTAGGGTTTTTAACCAATCTTGTGCATCCAATAACTTTGTTTGTGTCATTGAATTAACAGTTAGGTCATTTTCGTCCTCCCTAGGCATATTCTTGTCCAATTAGGGTTTTTAACCAATCTTGTGCTTCCAATAGGTGTGTTTGTGTCATTGGATGATCAATTAGGTCATTTTCGTCCTCCCTAGGCTTATTCTTGTCCAATTAGTGTTTTTAACCAATCTTGTGCATCCAATAAGTTCATTTGTGTCATTGATTAATATTTAGGTCATTTTCGTCCTCCCTAGGCATATTCTTGTCCAATTAGGGTTTTTAACCAATCTTGTGCATCCAATAGGTGTGTTTGTGTCATTGGATGATCAATTAGGTCATTTTCGTCCTCCCTATGCTTATTCTTGTCCAATTATGGTTTTTAACCAATCTTGTGCATCCAATAAGTTCATTTGTGTCATTGGATTAATATTTAGGTCATTTTCGTCCTCCCTAGGCATATTCTTGTCCAATTAGGGTTTTTAACCAATCTTGTGCATCCAATAGGTGTGTTTGTGTCATTGGATGATCAATTAGGTCATATTCGTCCTCCCTAGGCATATTCTAGTCTAATTAGGGTTTTTAACCAATCTTGTACATCCAATAGGTGTGGTTGTGGCAATGGATGATCAATTAGGTCATTTTCGTCCTCCCTAGGCTTTTTCTTGTCCAATTAGGGTTTTTAACCAATCTTGTGCATCCAATAGGTGTGTTTGTGTCATTGGATGATCAATTAGGTCATTTTCGTCCTCCCTAGGCTTATTCTTGTCCAATTAGGGTTTTTAACCAATCTTGTGCATCCAATAAGTTGAGTTGTGTCATCGGATTAACATTTAGGTCATTTTTATTCTCCCTAGGCTTATTCTTGTCGAATTAGGTTTTTAACCAATCTTGTGCATACAATAAGTTCATTTGTGTCATTGGATTCACATTTAGGTCATTTTCGTCCTCCCTAGGCATATTCTTGTCCAATTAGGGTTTTTAACCAATCTTGTGCATCCAATAGGTGTGTTTATCTCGTTGGATGATCAATTAGGTCACTTTGATCTTCCCTAGGCTTATTCTTGTCCAATTAGGGTTTTTAATTAATCTTGTGCATCCAATAAGTTCATTTGTGTCATTGGATTAACATTTAGGTCATTTTCGTCCTCCCTAGGCATATTCTTGTCCAATTAGGGTTTTTAACCAATCTTGTGCATCCAATAGGTGTGTTTGTGTCATTGGATGATCAATTAGGTCATTTTCGTCCTCCCTAGGCTTATTCTTGTCCAATTAGGGTTTTTAACCAATCTTGTGCATCCAATAACTTTGTTTGTGTCATTGAATTAATATTTAGGTCATTTTCGTCCTCTCTAGGTATATTCTTGTCCAATTAGGGTTTTTAACCAATCTTGTGCATCCAATAAGTTCATTTGTGTCCTTGGATGATCAATTAGGTCATTTTCGTCCTCCCTAGGCATATTCTTGTCCAACTAGGGTTTTTAACCAATCTTGTGCTTCCAATAGGTGTGTTTGTGTCATTGGATGATCAATTAGGTCATTTTCGTCCTCCCTAGGCTTATTCTTGTCCAATTAGGGTTTTTAACAAATCTTTTGTATCCAATAAGTTCATTTGTGTCATTGGATGATCAATTAGGTCATTTTCGTCCTCCCTAGGCATATTCTTGTCCAACTAGGGTTTTTAACCAATCTTGTGCATCCAATAGGTGTGTTTGTGTCATTGGATGATCAATTAGGTCATTTTCGTCCTTTCTATGCTTATTCTTGTTCAATTAGGGTTTTTAACCAATCTTGTGCATCCAATAGGTGTGTTTGTGTCATTGGATGATCAATTAGGTCATTTTCGTCCTCCCTAGGCTTATTCTTGTCCAATTAGGGTTTTTAACCAATCTTGTGCATCCAATAGGTGTGTTTGTGTCATTGGATGATCAATTAGGTCATTTTCGTCCTCCCTAGGCTTATTCTTCTCTAATTAGGGTTTTTAACCAATCTTGTGCATCCAATAAGTTCATTTGTGTCATTGGATTAACATTTAGGTCATTTTCGTCCTCCCTAGGCATATTCTTGTCCAATTAGGGTTTTTAACCAATCTTGTGCATCCAATTGGTGTGTTTGTTTCATTGGATGATCAATTAGGTCATTTTCGTCCTCCCTAGGCATATTCTTGTCCAATTAGGGTTTTTAACCAATCTTGTGCATCCAATAGGTGTGTTTGTGGCACTGGATGATCAATTTGGTCATTTTCGTCCTCCCTAGGCTTATTCTTGTCCAATTACGGTTTTTAACCAATCTTGTGCATCCAATAGGTGTGTTTGTGTCATTGGATGATCAATTAGGACATTTTCGTCCTCCCTAGGCTTATTCTTGCCCAATTAGGGTTTTTAACCAATCATGTGCATCCAATAAGTTGAGTTGTGTCATTGGATTAGCATTTAGGTCATATTCGTCCTCCCTAGGCCTATTCTTGTCCAATTAGGGTTTTTAACCAATCTTGTGCATCCAATAAGTTCATTTGTGTCATTGGATTAACATTTAGGTCATTTTCGTCCTCCCTAGGCATATTCTTGTCCAATTAGGGTTTTTAACCAATCTTGTGCATCCAATAGGTGTGTTTGTGTCATTGGATGATCAATTAGGTTATTTTCGTTCTCCCTAGGCTTATTCTTGTCCAATTAGGGTTTTTAACCAATCTTGTGCATCCAATAAGTTGAGTTGTGTCATTGGATTAACATTTAGGTCATTTTCGTTCTCCCTAGGCTTATTCTTGTCCAATTAGGGTTTTTAACCAATCTTGCGCATCCAATAGGTGTGTTTGTGTCATTGGATGATCAATTAGGTCATTTTCGTCCTCCCTAGGCTTATTCTTGTCCAATTAGGGTTTTTAACCAATCTTGTACATCCAATAAGTTCATTTGTGTCATTGGATTAACATTTAGGTCATTTTCGTCCTCCCTAGGCATATTCTTGTCCAACTAGGGTTTTTAACCAATCTTGTGCATCCAATAGGTGTGTTTTTTTGTCATTGGATGATCAATTTGGTCATTTTCTTCCTCCCTAGGCTTATTCTTGTCCAATTAGGGTTTTTAACCAATCTTGTGCATCCAATAAGTTGAGTTGTGTCATTGGATTAACATTTAGGTCATTTTCGTTCTCCCTAGGCTTATTCTTGTCCAATTAGGGTTTTTAACCAATCTTGTGCATCCAATAAGTTGAGTTGTGTCATTGGATTAACATTTAGGTCATTTTCGTTCTCCCTAGGCTTATTCTTGTCCAATTAGGGTTTTTAACCAATCTTGTGCATCCAATAAGTTCATTTGTGTTATTGGATTAACATTTAGGTCATATTCGTCCTCCCTAGGCATATTCTTGTGCAATTAGGGTTTTTAACCAATCTTGTGCATCCAATAGGTGTGTTTGTGTCATTGGATGATCAATTAGGTCATTTTCGTCCTCCCTAGGCTTATTCTTGTCCAATTAGGGTTTTTAACCAATCTTGTGCATCCAATAGGTGTGTTTGTGTCATTGGATGATCAATTAGGTCATTTTCGTCCTCCCTAGGCTTATTCTTGCCCAATTAGGGTTTTTAACAAATCTTGTGCATCCAATAAGTTGAGTTGTGTCATTGGATTAGCATTTAGGTCATTTTCGTCCTCCCTAGGCTTATTTTTGTCCAATTAGGGTTTTTAACCAATCTTGTGCATCCAATAAGTTCATTTGTGTCATTGGATTAACATTTAGGTCATTTTCGTCCTCCCTAGGCATATTCTTGTCCAATTAGGGTTTTTATTCAATCTTGTGCATCCAATAGGTGTGTTTGTGTCATTGGATGATCAATTAGGTCATTTTCGTCCTCCCAAGGCTTCTTCTTGTCCAATTAGGA
Organism: Cicer pinnatifidum; assembly: GCA_037974775.1. Classification (NCBI taxonomy): domain Eukaryota; kingdom Viridiplantae; phylum Streptophyta; class Magnoliopsida; order Fabales; family Fabaceae; genus Cicer; species Cicer pinnatifidum. The sequence goes on from JBBPBR010001692.1 coordinate 73,678, forward strand.
TTTTTAACCAATCTTGTGCATCCAATAAGTTCATTAGTGTCATTGGATGATCAATTAGGTCATTTTCGTCCTCCCTAGGCATGTTCTTGTCCAACTAGGGTTTTTAACCTATCTTGTGCATCCAATAGGTGTGTTTGTGTCATTGGATGATCAATTAGGTCATTTTCGTCCTCCCTAAGCTTATTCTTGTCCAATTAGAGTTTTTAACCATTCTTGTGCATCCAATAAGTTGAGTTGTGACATTGGATTAACATTTAGGTCATTTTCGTTCTCTCTAGCCTTATTCTTGTCCAATTAGGGTTTTTAACCAATCTTGTGCGTCCAATAAGTTCATTTGTGTCATTGGGTTAACATTAAGGTCATATCCGTCCTCCCTAGGCATATTCTTGTCCAATTAGGGTTTTTAACCAATCTTGTGCATCCAATAGGTGTGTTTGTGTCATTGGATGATCAATTAGGTCATTTTCATCCTCCATAGGCTTATTCGTGTCCAATTAGGGTTTTTAACCAATCTTGTGCATCCAATAAGTTTGTTTGTGTCATTGAATTAATATTTAGGTCATTTTCGTCCTCCCTAGGCATATTCTTGTCCAATTAGGGTTTTTAACCAATCTTGTGCATTCAATAGGTGTGTTTGTGTCATTGGATGATCAATTAGGTCATTTTCGTCCTCCCTAGGCATATTCTTGTCAAATTAGGACTTTAACCAATCTTGTGCATCCAATAGGTGTGTTTGTGTCATTGGATGATCAATTAGGTCATTTTCGTCCTCCCTAGGCTTATTCTTGTCCAATTAGGGTTTTTAACCAATCTTGTGCATCCAATAAGTTCATTTGTGTCATTGGATTAACATTTAGGTCATTTTCGTTCTCCCTAGGCATATTTTTGTCCAATTAGGGTTTTTAATCAATCTTGTGCATCCAATAGGTGTGTTTGTGTCATTGGATGATCAATTAGGTCATTTTCGTCCTCCCTAGGCTTATTTTTGTCCAATTAGGATTTTTAACCAATCTTGTGCATCCAATAAGTTCATTAGTGTCTTTGGATGATCAATTAGGTCATTTTCGTCCTCCCTAGGCATGTTCTTGTCCAACTAGGGTTTTTAACCAATGTTGTGCATCCAATAGGTGTGTTTGTGTCATTGGATGATCAATTTGGTCATTTTCGTCCTCCCTAGGCTTATTCTTGTCCAATTAGAGTTTTTAACCAATCTTGTGCATCCAATAAGTTGAGTTGTGACATTGGATTAACTTTTAGGTCATTTTCGTTCTCTCTAGGCATATTCTTGTCCAATTAGGGTTTTTAACCAATCTTGTGCATCCAATAAGTTCATTTGTGTCATTGGATTAACATTTAGGTCATATGCGTCCTCCCTAGGCATATTCTTGTCCAATTAGGGTTTTTAACCAATCTTGTGCATCCAATAGGTGTGTTTGTGTCATTGGATGATCAATTAGGTCATTTTCGTCCAACCTAGGCTTATTCTTGCCCAATTAGGGTTTTTAACCAATCTTGTTCATCCAATAAGTTGAGTTGTGTCATTGGATTAGCATTTAGGTCATTTTCGTCCTCCCTAGGCTTATTCTTGTCCAATTAGGGTTTTTAACCAATCTTGTGCATCCAATAAGTTCATTTGTGTCATTGGATTAATATTTAGGTCATTTTCGTTCTCCCTAGGCATATTCTTGTCCAATTAGGGTTTTTAATCAATCTTGTGCATCCAATAGGTGTGTTTGTGTCATTGGATGATCAATTAGGTCATTTTCGTCCTCCCTAGGCTTATTCTTGTCCAATTAGGGTTTTTAACCAATCTTGTGCATCCCATAAGTTCATTAGTGTCTTTGGATGATCAATTAGGTCATTTTCGTCCTCCCTAGGCATGTTCTTGTCCAACTAGGGTTTTTAACCAATCTTGTGAGTCCAATAGGTGTGTTTGTGTCATTGGATGATCAATTAGGTCATTTTTGTCCTCCCTAGGCTTATTCTTGTCCAATTAGAGTTTTTAACCAATCTTGTGCATCCAATAAGTTGAGTTGTCACATTGGATTTACATTTAGGTCATTTTCGTTCTCTCTAGGCTTATTCTTGTCCAATTAGGGTTTTTAACCAATCTTGTGCATCCAATAAGTTCATTTGTGTCATTGGATTAACATTTAGGTCATATCCGTCCTCCCTAGGCATATTCTTGTCCAATTAAGGTTTTTAACCAATCTTGTGCATCCAATAGGTGTGTTTGTGTCATTGGATGATCAATTAGGTCATTTTCGTCCTCCATAGGCTTATTCGTGTCCAATTAGGGTTTTTAACCAATCTTGTGCATCCAATAAGTTTGTTTGTGTCATTGAATTAATATTTAGGTCATTTTCGTCCTCCCTAGGCATATTCTTGTCCAATTAGGGTTTTTAACCAATCTTGTGCATTCAATAGGTGTGTTTGTGTCATTGGATGATCAATTAGGTTATTTGCGTCCTCCCTAGGCATGTTCTTGTCCAACTAGGGTTTTTAACCAATCTTGTGAGTCCAATAGGTGTGTTTGTGTCATTGGATGATCAATTAGGTCATTTTTGTCCTCCCTAGGCTTATTCTTGTCCAATTAGAGTTTTTAACCAATCTTGTGCATCCAATAAGTTGAGTTGTGTCATTGGATTAACATTTAGGTCATTTTCATTCTCCCTAGGCTTATTCTTGTCGAATTAGGTTTTTAACCAATCTTGTGCATCCAATAAGTTCATTTGTGTCATTGGATTCACATTTAGGTCATTTTCGTCCTCCCTAGGCATATTCTTGTCCAATTAGGGTTATTAACCAATCTTGTGCATCCAATAGGTGTGTTTATCTCATTGGATGATCAATTAGGTCACTTTGATCCTCCCTAGGCTTATTCTTGTCCAATTAGGATTTTTAACCAATCTTGTGCATCCAATAAGTTCATTAGTGTCTTTGGATGATCAATTAGGTCATTTTCGTCCTCCCTAGGCATGTTCTTGTCCAACTAGGGTTTTTAACCAATCTTGTGCATCCAATAGGTGTGTTTGTGTCATTGGATGATCAATTAGGTCATTTTCGTCCTCCCTAGGCTTATTCTTGTCCAATTAGAGTTTTTAACCAATCTTGTGCATCGAATAAGTTGAGTTGTGACATTGGATTAACTTTTAGGTCATTTTCGTTCTCTCTAGGCTTATTCTTGTCCAATTAGGGTTTTTAACCAATCTTGTGCATCCAATAAGTTCATTTGTGTCATTGGATTAACATTTAGGTCATATCCGTCCTCCCTAGGCATATTCTTGTCCAATTAGGGTTTTTAACCAATCTTGTGCATCCAATAGGTGTGTTTGTGTCATTGGATGATCAATTAGGTCATTTTCGTCCTCCCTAGGCCTATTCTTGTCCAATTAGGGTTTTTAACGAATCTTGTGCATCCAATAGGTGTGTTTGTGTCATTGGATGATCAATTAGGTCATTTTCGTCCTCCCTAGGCATATTCTTGTCCAATTAGGGTTTTTAACCAATCTTGTGCATCCAATAGGTGTGTTTGTGTCATTGGATGATCAATTAGGTCATTTTCGTCCTCCCTAGGCTTATTCTTGTCCAATTAGGGTTTTTAACCGATCTTGTGCATCCAATAGGTGTGATTGTGGCATTGGATGATCAATTAGGTCATTTGCGTCCTCCCTAGGCATATTCTTGTCCAATTAGGGTTTTTAACCAATCTTGTGCATCCAATAGGTGTATTTGTGTCATTGGATGATCAATTAGGTCATTTTCGTCCTCCCTATGCTTATTCTTGTCCAATTAGGGTTTTTAACCAATCTTGTGCATCCAATAAGTTGAGTTGTGTCATTGGATTAACATTTAGGTCATTTTCGTCCTCCCTAGGCTTATTCTTGTCCAATTAGGGTTTTTAACCAATCTTGTGCATCCAATACATTCATTTGTGTCATTGGATTAACATTTAGGTCATTTTCGTCCTCCCTAGGCATATTCTTGTCTAATTAGGGTTTTTAACCAATCTTGTGCATCCAATAGGTGTGTTTGTGTCATTGGATGATCAATTAGGTCATTTTTGTCCTCCCTAGGCTTTTTCTTGTCCAATTATGGTTTTTAACCAATCTTGGGCATCCAATAGGTGTGTTTGTGTCATTGGATGATCAATTAGGTCATTTTCGTCCTCCCTAGGCTTATTCTTGTCCAATTAGGGTTTTTAACCAATCTTGTGCATCCAATAACTTTGTTTGTGTCATTGAATTAATATTTAGGTCATTTTCGTCCTCCCTAGGCATCATCTTGTCCAATTAGGGTTTTTAACCAATCCTTTGCATCCAATAGGTGTGTTTGTGTCATTGGATGATCAATTAGGTTATTTTCGTCCTCCCTAGGCTTATTCTTGTCCAATTAGGGTTTTTAACCAATCTTGTGCGTCCAATAAGTTCATTTGTGTCATTGGATGAACAATTAGGTCATTTTCGTCCTCCCTAGGCATATTCTTGTCTAATTAGGGTTTTTAACCAATCTTGGGAATCCAATAGGTGTGTTTGTGTCATTGGATGATCAATTAGGTCATTTTCGTCCTCCCAAGGCTTATTCTTGTCCAATTAGGGTTTTTAACCAATCTTGTGCATCCAATAACTTTGTTTGTGTCATTGAATTAATATTTAGGTCATTTTCGTCCTCCTTAGGCATATTCTTGTCGAATTAGGGTTTTTAACCAATCTTGTGCTTCCAATAGGTGTGTTTGTGTCATTGGATGATCAATTAGGTCATTTTCGTCCTCCCTAGGCTTATTCTTGTCCAATTAGGGTTTTTAACCAATCTTGTGCATCCAATAAGTTCATTTGTGTCATTGGATTAACATTTAGGTCATTTTCGTCCTCCCTAGGCATATTCTTGTCCAATTAGGGTTTTTAACCAATCTTGTGCATCCAATAGGTGTGTTTGTGTCATTTGATGATCAATTAGGTTATTTTTGTCCTCCCTAGGCTTATTCATGTCCAATTTGGGTTTTTAACTAATCTTGTGCATCCAATAAGTTCATTTGTGTCATTGGATGATCAATTAGGTCATTTTCGTCCTCCCTAGGCATATTCTTGTCCAATTAGGGTTTTTAACCAATCTTGTGCATCCAATAGGTGTGTTTGTGTCATTGGATGATCAATTAGGTCATTTTCGTCCTCCCTAGGCTTATTCTTGTCCAATTAGGGTTTTTAACCAATCTTGTGCATCCAATAAGTTGAGTTGTGTCATCGGATTAACATTTAGGTCATTTTTATTCTCCCTAGGCTTATTCTTGTCGAATTAGGTTTTTAACCAATCTTGTGCATACAATAAGTTCATTTGTGTCATTGGATTCACATTTAGGTCATTTTCGTCCTCCCTAGGCATATTCTTGTCCAATTAGGGTTTTTAACCAATCTTGTGCATCCAATAGGTGTGTTTATCTCGTTGGATGATCAATTAGGTCACTTTGATCTTCCCTAGGCTTATTCTTGTCCAATTAGGGTTTTTAATTAATCTTGTGCATCCAATAAGTTCATTTGTGTCATTGGATTAACATTTAGGTCATTTTCGTCCTCCCTAGGCATATTCTTGTCCAATTAGGGTTTTTAACCAATCTTGTGCATCCAATAGGTGTGTTTGTGTCATTGGATGATCAATTAGGTCATTTTCGTCCTCCCTAGGCTTATTCTTGTCCAATTAGGGTTTTTAACCAATCTTGTGCATCCAATAACTTTGTTTGTGTCATTGAATTAATATTTAGGTCATTTTCGTCCTCTCTAGGTATATTCTTGTCCAATTAGGGTTTTTAACCAATCTTGTGCATCCAATAAGTTCATTTGTGTCCTTGGATGATCAATTAGGTCATTTTCGTCCTCCCTAGGCATATTCTTGTCCAACTAGGGTTTTTAACCAATCTTGTGCTTCCAATAGGTGTGTTTGTGTCATTGGATGATCAATTAGGTCATTTTCGTCCTCCCTAGGCATATTCTTGTCCAACTAGGGTTTTTAACCAATCTTGTGCTTCCAATAGGTGTGTTTGTGTCATTGGATGATCAATTAGGTCATTTTCGTCCTCCCTGGGCTTATTCTTGTCCAATTAGGGTTTTTAACAAATCTTGTGCATCCAATAAGTTCATTTGTGTCATTGGATGATCAATTAGGTCATTTTCGTCCTCCCTAGGCATATTCTTGTCCAATTAGGGTTTTTAACCAATCTTGTGCATCCAATAGGTGTGTTTGTGTCATTGGATGATCAATTAGGTCATTTTCGTCCTCCCTAGGCTTATTCTTTTCCAATTACGGTTTTTAACCAATCTTGTGCATCTAATAACTTTGTTTGTGTCATTGAATTAATATTTAGGTCATTTTCGTCCTCCCTAGGCATATTCTTGTCCAATTAGGGTTTTTAACCACTCTTGTGCATCCAATAGGTGTGTTTGGGTCATTGGATGATCAATTAGGTCATTTTCGTCCTCCCTAGGCTTATTCTTGTCCAATTAGGGTTTTTAACCAATCTTGTGCATCCAATAGGCGTGTTTGTGTCATTGGATGATCAATTAGGTCATTTTCGTCCTCCCTAGGCATATTCTTGTCCAATTAGGGTTTTTAACCAATCTTGTGCATCCAATAGGTGTGTTTGTGTCATTGGATGATCAATTAGGTCATTTTCGTCCTCCCTAGGCTTATTCTTGTCCAATTAGGGTTTTTAACAGATCTTGTGCATCCAATAACTTTGTTTGTGTCATTGAATTAATATTTAGGTCATTTTCGTCCTCCCTAGGCATATTCTTGTCCAATTAGGGTTTTTAACCAATCTTGTGCATCCAATAGGTGTGTTTGTGTCATTGGATGATCAATTAGGTCATTTTCGTCCTCCCTAGGCTTATTCTTGTCCAATTAGGGTTTTTAACCAATCTTGTGCATCTAATAGGCGTGTTTGTGTCATTGGATGATCAATTAGGTCATTTTCGTCCTCCCTAGGCATATTCTTGTCCAATTAGGGTTTTTAACCAATCTTGTGCATCCAATAGGTGTGTTTGTGTCATTGGATGATCAATTAGGTCATTTTCGTCCTCCCTAGGCTTATTCTTGTCCAATTAGGGTTTTTAACCAATCTTGTACATCTAATAATTTCATTTGTGTCATTGGATTAACATTTAGGTCATTTTCGTCCTCCCTAGGCATATTCTTGTCCAATTAGGGTTTTTAACCAATCTTGTGCATCCAATAGGTGTGTTTGTGTCATTGGATGATCAATTAGGTTATTTTCATCCTCACTAGGCTTATTCTTGTCCAATTAGGGTTTTTAACCAATCTTGTGCATCCAATAAGTTCATTTGTGTCATTGGATTTACATTTAGGTCATTTTCGTCCTCCCTAGGCATATTCTTGTCCAATTAGGGTTTTTAACCAATCTTGTGCATCCAATAGGTGTGTTTGTGTCGTTGGATGATCAATTAGGTCATTTTCGTTATCCCTAGGCTTATTCTTGTCCAATTAGGGTTTTTAACTAATCTTGTACATCCAATAAGTTCATTTGTGTCATTGGATGATCAATTAGGTCATTTTCGTCCTCCCTAGGCATATTCTTGTCCAATTAGGGTTTTTAACCAATCTTGTGCATCCAATAGGTGTGTTTGTGTCATTGGATGATCAATTAGGTCATTTTCGTCCTCCCTAGGCTTATTCTTGTCCAATTAGGGTTTTTAACCAATCTTGTGCATCCAATAAGTTGAGTTGTGTCATTGGATTACCATTTAGGTCATTTTCATCCTCCCTAGGCATATTCTTGTCCAATTAGGGTTTTTAACCAATCTTGTGCATCCAATAAGTTCATTTGTGTCATTGGATTAACATTATGTCATTTTCGTCCTCCCTAGGCATATTCTTGTCCAATTAAAGTTTTTAACCAATCTTGTGCATCCAATAGGTGTGTTTGTGTCATTGGATGATCAATTAGGTTATTTTCGTCCTCCCTAGACTTATTCTTGTCCAATTAGTGTTTTTAACCAATCTTGTACATCTAATAAGTTCATTTGTGTCATTGGATTAACATTTAGGTCATTTTCGTCCTCCCTAGGCATATTCTTGTCCAATTAGGGTTTTTAACCTATCTTGTGCATCCAATAGGTGTGTTTGTGTCATTGGATGATCAATTAGGTCATTTTCGTCCTCCCTAGGCTTATTCTTGTCCAATTAGGGTTTTTAACCAATCTTGTGCATCCAATAAGTTGAGTTGTGTCATTGGATTACTATTTAGGTCATTTTCGTTCTCCCTACGCTTATTCTTGTCCAATTAGGGTTTTTAACCAATCTTGTGCATCCAATAGGTGTGTTTGTGTCATTGGATGATCAATTAGGTCATTTTCGTCCTCCCTAGGCATATTCTGGTCCAATTAGGGTTTTTAACCAATCTTGTGCATCTAATAGGTGTGTTTGTGTCATTGGATGATCAATTAGGTCATTTTCGTCCTCCCTAGGCTTATTCTTGTCCAATTAGGGTTTTTAACCAATCTTGTGCATCTAATAGGTGTGTTTGTGTCATTGGACGATCAATTAGGTCATTTACGTCCTCCCTAGGCTTATGCTTCTCCAATTAGGGTTTTTAAACAATCTTGTGCATCCAATAGGTGTGTTTGTGTCATTGGATAATTAATTAGATCATTTTCGTCCTCCCTAAGCATATTCTTGTCCAATTAGGGTTTTTAACCAATCTTGTGCATCCAATAGGTGTGTTTGTGTCATTGGATGATCAATTAGGTCATTTTCGTCCTCCCTAGGCATATTCTTGTCCAATTAGGGTTTTTAACCAATCTTGTGCATCCAATAGGTGTGTTTGTGTCATTGGATGATCAATTAGGTCATTTTCGTCCTCCCTAGGCATATTCTTGTCCAATTAGGGTTTTTAAACAATCTTGTGCATCCAATAGGTGTGTTTGTGTCATTGGATAATTAATTAGGTCATTTTCGTCCTCCCTAAGCATATTCTTGTCCAATTAGGGTTTTTAACCAATCTTGTGCATCCAATAGGTGTGTTTGTGTCATTGGATGATCAATTAGGTCATTTTCGTCCTCCCTAGGCTTATTCTTGTCCAATTAGGGTTTTTAACCAATCTTGTGCATCCAATAAGTTGAGTTGTGTCATTGGATTAACATTTAGGTCATTTTGTCCTCCCTAGGCTTATTCTTGTCCAATTAGGGTTTTTAACCAATCTTGTGCATCCAATAGGTGTGTTTGTGTCATTGGATGATCAATTAGGTCATTTTCGTCCTCCATAGGCTTATTCTTGTCCAATTAGGGTTTTTAACCAATCCTGTGCATCCAATAAGTTCATTTGTGTCATTGGATTAACATTTAGGTCATTTTCGTCCTCCCTAGGCATATTCTTGTCCAATTAGGGTTTTTAACCAATCTTGTGCTTCCAATAGGTGTGTTTGTGTCATTGGATGATCAATTAGGTCATTTTCGTCCTGCCTAGGCTTATTATTGTCCAATTAGGGTTTTTAACCATTCTTGTGCTTCCAATAGGTGTGTTTGTGTCATTGGATGATCAATTAGGTCATTTTCGTCCTCCCTAGGCTTATTCTTGTCCAATTAGGGTTTTTAACCAATCTTGTGCATCCCACAAGTTTGTTTATGTCATTGAATTAATATTTAGGTCATTTTCGTCCTCCCTAGGCATATTCTTGTCCAATTAGGGTTTTAAACAAATCTTGTGCATGCAATAGGTGTGTTTGTGTCATTGGATGATCAATTAGGTCATTTTCGTCCTCCCTAGGCATATTCTTGTCCAATTAGGGTTTTTAACCAATCTTGTGCATCCAATAGGTGTGTTTGTGTCATTGGATGATCAATTAGGTCATTTTCGTCCTTCCTAGGCTTATTCTTGCCCAATTAGGGTTTTTAACCAATCTTGTGCATCCAATAAGTTCATTTGTGTCATTGGATTAACATTTAGGTCATTTTCGTCCTCCCTAGGCATATTCTTGTCCAATTAGGGTTTTTAACCAATCTTGTGCTTCCAATAGGTGTGTTTGTGTCATTGGATTATCACTTAGGTCATTTTCGTCCTCACTATGCTTATTCTTGTCCAATTAGGGTTTTTAACCAATCTTGTGCATCCAATAGGTGTGTTTGTGTCATTGGATGATCAATTAGGTCATTTTCGTCCTCCCTAGGCTTATTCTTGTCCAATTAGGGTTTTTAACCAATCTTGTGCATCCAATAGGTGTGTTTGTGTCATTGGATGATCAATTAGGTCATTTTCGTCCTCCCTAGGCTTATTCTTGCCCAATTAGGGTTTTTAACCAATCTTGTGCATCCAATAAGTTGAGTTTTGTCATTGGATTAGCATTTAGGTCATTTTCGTGCTACCTAGGCTTATTCTTGTCCAATTAGGGTATTTAACCAATCTTGTGCATCCAATAAGTTCATTTGTGTCATTGGATTTACATTTAGGTCATTTTCGTCCTCCCTAGGCATATTCTTGTCCAATTAGGGTTTTTAACCAATCTTGTGCATCCAATAGGTGTGTTTGTGGCAATGGATGATCAATTTGGTTATTTTCGTCCTCCCTAGGCTTATTCTTGTCCAATTAGGGTTTTTAACCAATCTTGTGCATCCAATAGGTGTGTTTGTGTCATTGGATGATCAATTAGGTCATTTTCGTCCTCCCTAGGCTTATTCTTGCCCAATTAGGGTTTTTAACCAATCTTGTGCATCCAATAAGTTAAGTTGTGTCATTGGATTAGCATTTAGGTCATTTTCGTCCTCCCTAGGCTTATTCTTGTCCAATTAGGGTTTTTAACCAATCTTGTGCATCCAATAAGTTCATTTGTGTCATTGGATTAATATTTAGGTCATTTTCGTTCTCCCTAGGCATATTCTTGTCCAATTAGGGTTTTTAATCAATCTTGTGCATCCAATAGGTGTGTTTGTGTCATTGGATGATCAATTAGGTCATTTTCGTCCTCCCCAGGCTTATTCTTGTCCAATTAGGGTTTTTAACCAATCTTGTGCATCCAATAAGTTCATTAGTGTCTTTGGATGATCAATTAGGTCATTTTCGTCCTCCCTAGGCATGTTCTTGTCCAACTAGGGTTTTTAACCAATCTTGTGCGTCCAATAGGTGTGTTTGTGTCATTGGATGATCAATTAGGTCATTTTTGTCCTCCCTAGGCTTATTCTTGTCCAATTAGAGTTTTTAACCAATCTTGTGCATCCAATAAGTTGAGTTGTCACATTGGATTTACATTTAGGTCATTTTCGTTCTCTCTAGGCTTATTCTTGTCCAATTAGGGTTTTTAACCAATCTTGTGCATCCAATAAGTTCATTTGTGTCATTGGATTAACATTTAGGTCATATCCGTCCTCCCTAGGCATATTCTTGTCCAATTAAGGTTTTTAACCAATCTTGTGCATCCAATAGGTGTGTTTGTGTCATTGGATGATCAATTAGGTCATTTTCGTCCTCCATAGGCTTATTCGTGTCCAATTAGGGTTTTTAACCAATCTTGTGCATCCAATAAGGTTGTTTGTGTCATTGAATTAATATTTAGGTCATTTTCGTCCTCCCTAGGCATATTCTTGTCCAATTAGGGTTTTTAACCAATCTTGTGCATTCAATAGGTGTGTTTGTGTCATTGGATGATCAATTAGGTCATTTGCGTCCTCCCTAGGCATATTCTTGTCCAATTAGGGTTCTTAACCAATCTTGTGCATCCAATAGGTGTGTTTGTGTCATTGGATGATCAATTAGGTCATTTTCGTCCTCCCTAGACTTATTCTTGCCCAATTAGGGTTTTTAACCAATCTTGTGCATCCAATAAGTTGAGTTGTGTCATTGGATTAGCATTTAGGTCATTTTCGTCCTCCCTAGACTTATTCTTGTCCAATTAGGGTTTTTAACCAATCTTGTGCATCCAATAAGTTCATTTGTGTCATTGGATTAACATTTAGGTCATTTTCGTCCTCCCTAGGTATATTCTTGTCCAATTAGGGTTTTTAATCAATCTTGTGTATCCAATAGGTGTGTTTGTGTCATTGGATGATCAATTAGGTCATTTTCGTCCTCCCTAGGCATATTCTTGTCCAATTAGGGTTTTTAACCAATCTTGTGCATCCAATAGGTGTGTTTGTGTCATTGGATGATCAATTAGGTCATTTTCGTCCTCCCTAGGCTTATTCTTGTCCAATTAGGGTTTTTAACCAATCTTGTGCATCCAATAAGTTGAGTTGTGTCATCGGATTAACATTTAGGTCATTTTTATTCTCCCTAGGCTTATTCTTGTCGAATTAGGTTTTTAACCAATCTTGTGCATACAATAAGTTCATTTGTGTCATTGGATTCACATTTAGGTCATTTTCGTCCTCCCTAGGCATATTCTTGTCCAATTAGGGTTTTTAACCAATCTTGTGCATCCAATAGGTGTGTTTATCTCGTTGGATGATCAATTAGGTCACTTTGATCTTCCCTAGGCTTATTCTTGTCCAATTAGGGTTTTTAATTAATCTTGTGCATCCAATAAGTTCATTTGTGTCATTGGATTAACATTTAGGTCATTTTCGTCCTCCCTAGGCATATTCTTGTCCAATTAGGGTTTTTAACCAATCTTGTGCATCCAATAGGTGTGTTTGTGTCATTGGATGATCAATTAGGTCATTTTCGTCCTCCCTAGGCTTATTCTTGTCCAATTAGGGTTTTTAACCAATCTTGTGCATCCAATAACTTTGTTTGTGTCATTGAATTAATATTTAGGTCATTTTCGTCCTCTCTAGGTATATTCTTGTCCAATTAGGGTTTTTAACCAATCTTGTGCATCCAATAAGTTCATTTGTGTCCTTGGATGATCAATTAGGTCATTTTCGTCCTCCCTAGGCATATTCTTGTCCAACTAGGGTTTTTAACCAATCTTGTGCTTCCAATAGGTGTGTTTGTGTCATTGGATGATCAATTAGGTCATTTTCGTCCTCCCTAGGCATATTCTTGTCCAATTAGGGTTTTTAACCAATCTTGTGCATCCAATAGCTGTGTTTGTGTCATTGGATGATAAATTAGGTCATTTTCGTCCTCCCTAGGCATATTCTTGTCCAATTAGGGTATTTAACCAATCTTGTGCAAACAATAGCTGTGTTTGTGTCATTGGATGATAAATTAGGTCATTTTCGTCCTCCCTAGGCTTATTCTTGTCCAATTAGGGTTTTTAACCAATCTTGTGCATCCAATAAGTTTGTTTGTGTCATTGAATTAATATTTAGGTCATTTTCGTCCTCCCTAGGCATATTCTTGTCCAATTAGGGTTTTTAACCAATCTTGTGCATTCAATAGGTGTGTTTGTGTCATTGGATGATCAATTAGGTTATTTGCGTCCTCCCTAGGCATATTCTTGTCCAATTAGGGTTTTTAACCAATCTTGTGCATCCAATAGGTGTGTTTGTGTCATTGGATGATCAATAAGGTCATTTTCGTCCTCCCTAGGCTTATTCTTGTCCAATTAGGGTTTTTAACCAATCTTGTGCATCCAATAAGTTGAGTTGTGTCATTGGATTAACATTTAGGTCATTTTCATTCTCCCTAGGCTTATTCTTGTCGAATTAGGTTTTTAACCAATCTTGTACATCCAATAAGTTCATTTGTGTCATTGGATTCACATTTAGGTCATTTTCGTCCTCCCTAGGCATATTCTTGTCCAATTAGGGTTTTTAACCAATCTTGTGCGTCCAATAGGTGTGTTTATCTCATTGGATGATCAATTAGGTCACTTTGATCCTCCCTATGCTTATTCTTGTCCAATTAGGATTTTTAACCAATCTTGTGCATCCAATAAGTTCATTAGTGTCTTTGGATGATCAATTAGGTCATTTTCGTCCTCCCTAGGCATGTTCTTGTCCTACTAGGGTTTTTAACCAATCTTGTGCATCCAATAGGTGTGTTTGTGTCATTGGATGATCAATTAGGTCATTTTCGTCCTCCCTAGGCTTATTCTTGTCCAATTAGAGTTTTTAACCAATCTTGTGCATCGAATAAGTTGAGTTGTGACATTGGATTAACTTTTAGGTCATTTTCGTTCTCTCTAGGCTTATTCTTGTCCAATTAGGGTTTTTAACCAATCTTGTGCATCCAATAAGTTCATTTGTGTCATTGGATTAACATTTAGGTCATATCCGTCCTCCCTAGGCATATTCTTGTCCAATTAGGGTTTTTAACCAATCTTGTGCATCCAATAGGTGTGTTTGTGACATTGGATGAGCAATTAGGTCATTTTCGTCCTCCCTAGGCTTATTCTTGTCCAATTAGGGTTTTTAACCAATCTTGTGCATCCAATAAGTTCATTTGTGTCATTGGATTAACATTTAGGTCATATCCATCCTCCCTAGGCATATTCTTGTCCAATTATGGTTTTTAACCAATCTTGTGCATCCAATAGGTGTGTTTGTGTCATTGGATGATCAATTAGGTCATTTTCGTCCTCCATAGGCTTATTCTTGTCCAATTAGGGTTTTTAACCAATCTTGTGCATCCAATAAGTTTGTTTGTGTCATTGAATTAATATTTAGGTCATTTTCGTCCTCCCTTGGCATATTCTTGTCCAATTAGGGTTTTTAACCAATCTTGTGCATTCAATAGGTGTGTTTGTGTCATTGGATGATCAATTAGGTCATTTTCGTCCTACCTAGGCTTATTCTTGTCCAATTAGGGTTTTTAACCAATCATGTGCATCCAATAGGTGTGTTTGTGTCATTGGATGATCAATTAGGTCATTTTCGTCCTCCCTAGGCATATTCTTGTCCAATTAGGGTTTTTAACCAATCTTGTGCATCCAATAGGTGTGTTTGTGTCATTGGATGATCAATTAGGTCATTTTCGTCCTCCCTAGGCTTATTGTTGTCCAATTAGGGTTTTTAACCAATCTTGTGCATCCAATAAGTTCATTAGTGTGATTGGATGATCAATTAGGTCATTTTCGTCCTCCCTAGGCATGTTCTTGTCCAACTAGGGTTTTTAACCAATCTTGTGCATCCAATAGGTGTGTTTGTGTCATTGGATGATCAGATAGGTCATTTTCGTCCTCCCTAGGGTTATTCTTGTCCAATTAGGGTTTTTAACCAATCTAGTGCATCCAATAAGTTGAGTTGTGTCATTGGATTAACATTTAGGTCATTTTCGTTACCCTAGGCTTATTCTTGTCCAATTAGGGTTTTTAACCAATCTTGTGCATCCAATAAGTTCATTTGTGTCATTGGATTAACATTTAGGTCATATCCGTCCTCCCTAGGCATATTCTTGTCCAATTAGGGTTTTTAACCAATCTTGTGCATCCAATAGGTGTGTTTGTGTCATTGGATGATCAATTTAGGTCATTTTCGTCCTCCCTAGGCATATTCTTATCCAATTAGGGTTTTTAACCAATCTTGTGCATCCAATAGGTGTGTTTGTGTCATTGGATGATCAATTAGGTCATTTTCGTCCTCCCTAGGCTTATTCTTGTCCAATTAGAGTTTTTAACCAATCTTGTGCATCGAATAAGTTGAGTTGTGACATTGGATTAACTTTTAGGTCATTTTCGTTCTCTCTAGGCTTATTCTTGTCCAATTAGGGTTTTTAACCAATCTTGTGCATCCAATAAGTTCATTTGTGTCATTGGATTAACATTTAGGTCATATCCGTCCTCCCTAGGCATATTCTTGTCCAATTAGGGTTTTTAACCAATCTTGTGCATCCAATAAGTTGAGTTGTGTCATTGGATTAACATTTAGGTCATTTTTGTTCTCCCTAGGCTTATTCTTGTCCAATTAGGGTTTTTAACCAATCTTGTGCATCCAATAAGTTCATTTGTGTCATTGGATTAACATTTAGGTCATATCCGTCCTCCCTAGGCATATTCTTGTCCAATTAGGGTTTTTAACCAATCTTGTGCATCCAATAGGTGTGTTTGTGTCATTGGATGATGAATTAGGTCATTATCGTTCTCCATAGGCTTATTCTTGTCCAATTTGGGTTTTTAACCAATCTTGTGCATCCAATAAGTTGAGTTGTGTCATTGGATTAACATTTAGGTCATTTTCATTCTCCCTAGGCTTATTCTTGTCGAATTAGGTTTTTAACCAATCTTGTGCATCCAATAAGTTCATTTGTGTCATTGGATTTACATTTAGGTCATTTTCGTCCTCCCTAGGCATATTCTTGTCCAATTAGGGTTTTTAACCAATCTTGTGCATCCAATAGGTGTGTTTGTGTCATTGGATGATCAATTAGGTCATTTTCGTCCTCCCTAGGCTTATTCTTGTCCAATTAGGGTTTTTAACCAATCTTGTGGATCCAATAAGTTTGTTTGTGTCATTGAATTAATATTTAGGTCATTTTCGTCCTCCCTAGGCATATTCTTTTCCAAGTAGGGTTTTTAACCAATCTTGTGCATCCAATAGTCGTGTTTGTGTCACTGGATGATCAATTAGGTCATTTTCGTCCTCCCTAGGCTTACTCTTGTCCAATTAGGGTTTTTAACCAATCTTGTGCATCCAATAACTTTGTTTGTGTCATTGAATTAACATTTAGGTCATTTTCGTCCTCCCTAGGCATATTCTTGTCCAATTAGGGTTTTTAACCAATCTTGTGCATCCAATAGGTGTGTTTGTGTCATTTGATGATCAATTAGGTCATTTTCGTCCTCCCTAGGCTTATTCTTGTCCAATTAATGTTTTTAACCAATCTTGTGCATCCAATAAGTTTGTTTGTTTCCTTGAATTAATATTTAGGTCATTTTCGTCCTCCCTAGGCATATTCTTGTCCAATTAGGGTTTTTAACCAATCTTGTGCATCCAATAGGTGTGTTTGTGTCATTGGATGATCAATTAGGTCATTTTCGTCCTCCCTAGGCTTATTCTTGTCCAATTAGGGTTTTTAACCAATCTTGTGCATCCAATAAGTTGAGTTGTGTCATCGGATTAACATTTAGGTCATTTTTATTCTCCCTAGGCTTATTCTTGTCGAATTAGGTTTTTAACCAATCTTGTGCATACAATAAGTTCATTTGTGTCATTGGATTCACATTTAGGTCATTTTCGTCCTCCCTAGGCATATTCTTGTCCAATTAGGGTTTTTAACCAATCTTGTGCATCCAATAGGTGTGTTTATCTCGTTGGATGATCAATTAGGTCACTTTGATCTTCCCTAGGCTTATTCTTGTCCAATTAGGGTTTTTAATTAATCTTGTGCATCCAATAAGTTCATTTGTGTCATTGGATTAACATTTAGGTCATTTTCGTCCTCCCTAGGCATATTCTTGTCCAATTAGGGTTTTTAACCAATCTTGTGCATCCAATAGGTGTGTTTGTGTCATTGGATGATCAATTAGGTCATTTTCGTCCTCCCTAGGCTTATTCTTGTCCAATTAGGGTTTTTAACCAATCTTGTGCATCCAATAACTTTGTTTGTGTCATTGAATTAATATTTAGGTCATTTTCGTCCTCTCTAGGTATATTCTTGTCCAATTAGGGTTTTTAACCAATCTTGTGCATCCAATAAGTTCATTTGTGTCCTTGGATGATCAATTAGGTCATTTTCGTCCTCCCTAGGCATATTCTTGTCCAACTAGGGTTTTTAACCAATCTTGTGCTTCCAATAGGTGTGTTTGTGTCATTGGATGATCAATTAGGTCATTTTCGTCCTCCCTAGGCATATTCTTGTCCAACTAGGGTTTTTAACCAATCTTGTGCTTCCAATAGGTGTGTTTGTGTCATTGGATGATCAATTAGGTCATTTTCGTCCTCCCAAGGCTTATTCTTGTCCAATTAGGGTTTTTAACCAATCTTGTGCATCCAATAAGTTCGTTTGTGTCATTGGATGATCAATTAGGTCATTTTCGTCCTCCCTAGGCTTATTCTTGTCCAACTAGGGTTTTTAACCAATCTTGTGCATCCAATAGGTGTGTTTGTGTCATTGGATGATCAATTAGGTCATTTTCGTCCTCCCTAGGCTTATTCTTGTCCAATTAGGGTTTTTAACCAATCTTGTGCATCCAATACGTTCGTTTGTGTCATTGGATGATCAATTAGGTCATTTTCGTCCTCCCTAGGCTTATTCTTGTCCAATTAGGGTTTTTAACCAATCTTGTGCATCCAATAACTTTGTTTGTGTCATTGAATTAATATTTAGGTCATTTTCGTCCTCCCTAGGCATATTCTTGTCCTATTAGGGTTTTTAACCAATCTTGTGCATCCAATAGGAGTGTTTGTGTCATTGGATGATCAATTAGGTCATTTTCGTCCTCCCTAGGCTTATTCTTGTCCAATTAGGGTTTTTAACCAATCTTGTGCATCCAATAAGTTCATTAGTGTCATTGGATGATCAATTAGGTCATTTTGCGTCCTCCCTAGGCTTATTCTTGTCCAATTAGGGTTTTTAACCAATCTTGTGCATCCAATAAGTTCATTTGTGTCATTGGATTAACATTTAGGTCATATTCGTCCTCCCTAGGCATATTCTTGTCCAATTAGGGTTTTTAACCAATCTTGTGCAACCAATAAGTGTGTTTGTGTCAGTGGATGATCAATTACGTCATTTTCGTTCTCCCTAGGCTTATTCTTGTCCAATTAGGGTTTTTAACCAATCTTGTGCATCCAATAAGTTCATTTGTGTTATTGGATTAACATTTAGGTCATATTCGTCCTCCCTAGGCATATTCTTGTCCAATTAGGGTTTTTAACCAATCTTGTGCATCCAATAGGTGTGTTTGTGTCATTGGATGATCAATTAGGTCATTTTCGTCCTCCCTAGGCATATTCTTGTCCAATTAGAGTTTTTAACCAATCTTGTGCATCCAATAGGTGTGTTTGTGTCATTGGATGATCAATTAGGTCATTTTCGTCCTCCCAAGGCTTATTCTTGTCCAATTATGGTTTTTAACCAATCTTGTGCATCCAATAAGTTCATTAGTGTCATTGGATGATCAATTAGGTCATTTTCGTCCTCCCTAGGCATGTTCTTGTCCAACTATAGTTTTTAACCAATCTTGTGCATCCAATAGGTGTGTTTGTGTCATTGGATGATCAATTAGGTCATTTTCGTCCTCCCTAGGCTTATTCTTGTCCAATTAGGGTTTTTAACCAATCTTGTGCATCCAATAAGTTGAGTTGTGTCATTGGATTAACGTTTAGGTCATTTTCATTCTCCATAGGCTTATTCTTGTCCAATTAGAGTTTTTAACCAATCTTGTGCATCCAATAGGTGTGTTTGTGTCAATGGATGATCAATTAGGTCATTTTCGTCCTCGCTAGGCTTATTCTTGTCCAATTAGGGTTTTTAACCAATCTTGTGCATCCAATAGGTGTGTTTGTGTCATTGGATGATCAATTAGGTCATTTTCGTCCTCCCTAGGCTTATTCTTGTCCAATTAGGGTTTTTAACCAATCTTGTGCGTCCAATTAGTTTGTTTGTGTCATTGAATTAATATTTAGGTCATTTTCGTCCTCCCTAGGCATATTCTTGTCCAATTAGGGTTTTTAACCAATCTTGTGCATCCAATAGGTGTGTTTGTGTCATTGGATGATCAATTAGGTCATTTTCGTCCTCCCTAGGCACATTCTTGTCCAATTAGGGTTTTTAACCAATTTTGTGCATCCAATAAGTTTGTTTATGTCATTGAATTAATATTTAGGTCATTTTCGTCCTCCCTAGGAATATTCTTGTCCAATTAGGGTTTTTATCCAATCTTGTGCATCCAATAGGTGTGTTTGTGTCATTGGATGATCAATTAGGTCATTTTCGTCCTCCCTAGGCTTATTCTTGTCCAATTAGGGTTTTTAACCAATCTTGTGCATCCAATAAGTTTGTTTATGTCATTGAATTAATATTTAGGTCATTTTCGTCCTCCCTAGGCATATTCTTGTCCAATTAGGGTTTTTAACCAATCTTGTGCATCCAATAGGTGTGTTTGTGTCATTGGATGATCAATTAGGTCATTTTCGTCCTCCCTAGCCTTATTCTTGACCAATTAGGGTTTTTAACCAATCTTGTGCATCCAATAAGTTGAGTTGTGTCATTGGATTAGCATTTAGGTCATTTTCGTCCTCCCTAGGCTTATTCTTGTCCAATTAGGGTTTTTAACCAATCTTGTGCATCCAATAAGTTCATTTGTGTCATTGGATTAATATTTAGGTCATTTTCGTTCTCCCTAGGCATATTCTTGTCCAATTAGGGTTTTTAATCAATCTTGTGCATCCAATAGGTGTGTTTGTGTCATTGGATGATCAATTAGGTCATTTTCGTCCTTCCTAGGCTTATTCTTGTCCAATTAGGGTTTTTAACCAATTTTGTGCATCCAATAAGTTCATTAGTGTCTTTGGATGATCAATTAGGTCATTTTCGTCCTCCCTAGGCATGTTCTTGTCCAACTAGGGTTTTTAACCAATCTTGTGCGTCCAATAGGTGTGTTTGTGTCATTGGATGATCAATTAGGTCATTTTTGTCCTCCCTAGGCTTATTCTTGTCCAATTAGAGTTTTTAACCAATCTTGTGCATCCAATAAGTTGAGTTGTCACATTGGATTTACATTTAGGTCATTTTCGTTCTCTCTAGGCTTATTCTTGTCCAATTAGGGTTTTTAACCAATCTTGTGCATCCAATAAGTTCATTTGTGTCATTGGATTAACATTTAGGTCATATCCGTCCTCCCTAGGCATATTCTTGTCCAATTAAGGTTTTTAACCAATCTTGTGCATCCAATAGGTGTGTTTGTGTCATTGGATGATCAATTAGGTCATTTTCGTCCTCCATAGGCTTATTCGTGTCCAATTAGGGTTTTTAACCAATCTTGTGCATCCAATAAGTTTGTTTGTGTCATTGAATTAATATTTAGGTCATTTTCGTCCTCCCTAGGCATATTCTTGTCCAATTAGGGTTTTTAACCAATCTTGTGCATTCAATAGGTGTGTTTGTGTCATTGGATGATCAATTAGGTCATTTTCGTCCTCCCTAGGCATATTCTTGTCAAATTAGGACTTTAACCAATCTTGTGCATCCAATTGGTGTGTTTGTGTCATTGGATGATCAATTAGGTCATTTTCGTCCTCCCTAGGCTTATTCTTGTCCAATTAGGGTTTTTAACCAATCTTGTGCATCCAATAGGTGTGTTTGTGTCATTGGATGATCAATTAGGTCATTTTCATCCTCCATAGGCTTATTCGTGTCCAATTAGGGTTTTTAACCAATCTTGTGCATCCAATAAGTTTGTTTGTGTCATTGAATTAATATTTAGGTCATTTTCGTCCTCCCTAGGCATATTCTTGTCCAATTAGGGTTTTTAACCAATCTTGTGCATTCAATAGGTGTGTTTGTGTCATTGGATGATCAATTAGGTCATTTTCGTCCTCCCTAGGTATATTCTTGTCCAATTAGGGTTTTTAACCAATCTTGTGCATCCAATAGGTGTGTTTGTGTCATTGGATGATCAATTAGGTCATTTTCGTCCTC
The DNA here is from genome assembly GCA_037974775.1 of Cicer pinnatifidum. Taxonomy (NCBI): domain Eukaryota; kingdom Viridiplantae; phylum Streptophyta; class Magnoliopsida; order Fabales; family Fabaceae; genus Cicer; species Cicer pinnatifidum. The sequence continues at coordinate 95,142 of JBBPBR010001692.1, forward strand.
CCTAGGCTTATTCTTGCCCAATTAGGGTTTTTAACCAATCTTGTGCATCCAATAAGTTGAGTTGTGTCATTGGATTAGCATTTAGGTCATTTTCGTCGTCCCTAGGCGTATTCTTGTCCAATTAGGGTTTTTAAACAATCTTGTGCATCCAATAGGTGTGTTTGTGTCATTGGATGATCAATTAGGTTATTTTCGTCCTCCCTAGGCTTATTCTTGTCCAATTAGGGTTTTTAACCAATCTTGTGCATCCAATAAGTTGAGTTGTGTCATTGGATTAACATTTAGGTCATTTTCGTCCTCCCTAGGCATATTCTTGTCCAATTAGGGTTTTTAACCAATCTTGTGCATCCAATAAGTTCATTTGTGTCATTGGATTAACATTAAGGTCAATTTCGTCCACCCTAGGCATATTCTTGTCCATTTAGGGTTTTTAACCAATCTTGTGCATCCAATAGGTGTGTTTGTGTCATTGGATGATCAATTAGGTCATTTTCGTCCTCCCTAGGCTTATTCTTGTCCAATTAGGGTTTTTAACCAATCTTGTGCATCCAATAAGTTGAGTTGTGTCATTGGATTAACATTTAGGTCATATTCGTCCTCCCTAGGCTTATTCTTGTCCATTTAGGGTTTTTAACCAATCTTGTGCATCCAATAGGTGTGTTTGTGTCATTGGATGATCAATTAGGTCATTTTCGTCCACCATAGGCTTATTCTTCTCCAATTAGGGTTTTTAACCAATCTTGTGCATCCAATAGGTGTGTTTGTGGCAATGGATGATCAATTAGGTCATTTTCGTCTTCCCTAGGCATATTCTTGTCCAATTAGCGTTTTTAACCAATCTTGTGCATCCAATAGGTGTGTTTGTGTCATTGGATGATCAATTAGGTCATTTTCGTCCTCCCTAGGCTTATTCTTGTCCAATTAGGGTTTTTAACCAATCTTGTGCATCCAATAAGTTGAGTTGTGTCATTGGATTAACATTTAGGTCATATTCGTCCTCCCTAGGCTTATTCTTGTCCATTTAGGGTTTTTAACCAATCTTGTGCATCCAATAGGTGTGTTTGTGTCATTGGATGATCAATTAGGTTATTTTCGTCCTCCCTAGGCTTATTCTTGTCCAATTAGGGTTTTTAACCAATCTTGTGCATCCAATAGGTGTGTTTGTGTCATTGGATGATCAATTATGTCATTTTCGTCCTCCCTAGGCTTATTCTTGCCCAATTAGGGTTTTTAACCAATCTTGTGCATCCAATAAGTTGAGTTGTGTCATTGGATTAGCATTTAGGTCATTTTCGTCCTCCCTAGGCTTATTCTTGTCCAATTAGGGTTTTTAACCAATCTTGTGCATCCAATAAGTTCATTTATGTCATCTGATTATCATTTAGGTCATTTTTGTCCTCCCTAGGCATTTTCTTGTCCAATTAGGGTTTTTAACCAATCTTGTGCATCCAATTGGTGTGTTTGTGACATTGGATGATCAATTAGGTTATTTTCGTCCTCCCTAGGCTTATTCTTGTCCAATTAGGGTTTTTAACCAATCTTGTGCATCCAATAAGTTGAGTTGTGTCATTGGATTAACATTTAGGTCATTTTCGTTCTCCCTAGGCTTATTCTTGTCCAATTAGGTTTTTTAACCAATCTTGTGCATCCAATAAGTTCATTTGTGTTATTGGATTAACATTTAGGTCATATTCGTCCTCCCTAGGCATATTCTTGTCCAATTAGGGTTTTTAACCAATCTTGTGCATCCAATAGGTGTGTTTGTATCATTGGATGATCAATTAGGTCATTTTCGTCCTCCCTAGGCATATTATTGTCCAATTAGGGTTTTTAACCAATCTTGTGCATCCAATAGGTGTGTTTGTGTCATTGGATGATCAATTAGGTCATTTTCGTCCTCCCTAGGCTTATTCTTGTCCAATTAGGGTTTTTAACCAATCTTGTGCATCCAATAAGTTCATTTGTGTCATTGGATTAACATTTAGGTCATTTTTGTCCTCCCTAGGCATATTCTTGTTTAATTAGGGTTTTTAACCAATCTTGTGCTTCCAATAGGTGTGTTTGTGTCATTGGATGATCAATTAGGTCATTTTCGTCCTCCCTAGGCTTATTCTTGTCCAATTAGGGTTTTTAACCAATCTTGTGCATCCAATAAGTTCATTTGTGTCATTGGATTAACATTTAGATCATTTTCGTCCTCCCTAGGCATATTCTTGTCCAAATTAGGGTTTTTAACCAGTCTTGTGCATCCAATAGGTGTGTTTGTGTCATTGGATGATCAATTAGGTCATTTTCGTCCTCCCAAGGCTTATTCTATTCCAATTAGGGTTTTTAACCAATCTTGTGCATCCAATAAGTTCATTTGTGTCATTGGATTAACATTTGGGTCATTTTCGTCCTCCCTAGGCATATTCTTGTCCAAATTAGGGTTTTTAACCAATCTTGTGCTTCCAATAGGTGTGTTTGTGTCATTGGATGATCAATTAGGTCATTTTCGTCCTCCCTAGTCTTATTCTTGTCCAATTAGAGTTTTTAACCAATCTTGTGCATCCAATAAGTTTGTTTATGTCATTGAATTAATATTTAGGTCAGTTTTGTCCTCCCTAGGCATATTCTTGTCCAATTAGGGTTTTTAACCAATCTTGTGCTTCCAATAGGTGTGTTTGTGTCATTGGATGATCAATTAGGTCATTTTCGTCCTCCCTAGGCTTATTCTTGTCCAATTAGGGTTTTTAACCAATCTTGTGCATCCAATAAGTTCATTTGTGTCATTGGATTAACATTTAGATCATTTTCGTCCTCCCTAGGCATATTCTTGTCCAAATTAGGGTTTTTAACCAATCTTGTGCATCCAATAGGTGTGTTTGTGTCATTGGATGATCAATTAGGTCATTTTCGTCCTCCCTAGGCTTATTCTTGTCCAATTAGGGTTTTTAACCAATCTTGTGCATCCAATAACTTTGATTGTGTCATTGAATCAATATTTAGGTCATTTTCGTCCTCCCTAGGCATATTCTTGTCCAATTAGGGTTTTTAACCAATCTTGTGCATCCAATAGGTGTGTTTGTGTCATTGGATGATCAATTAGGTCATTTTCGTCCTCCCTAGGCTTATTCTTGTCCAATTAGGGTTTTTAACCAATCTTGTGCATCTAATAAGGTCATTTGTGTAATTGGATTAACATTTAGGTCATTTTCGTCCTCCCTAGGCTTATTCTTGCCCAATTAGGGTTTTTAACCAATCTTGTGCATCCAATAAGTTGAGTTGTGTCATTGGATTAGCATTTAGGTCATTTTCGTCCTCCCTAGGCTTATTCTTGTCCAATTAGGGTTTTTAACCAATCTTGTGCATCCAATAAGTTCATTTGTGTCATTGGATTAACATTTAGATCATTTTCGTCCTCCCTAGGCATATTCTTGTCCAATTAGAGTTTTAGACCAATCTTGTGCATCCAATAGGTGTGTTTGTGTCATTAGATGATCAATAAGGTTATTTTCGTCCTCCCTAGGCTTATTCTTGTCCAATTAGGGTTTTTAACTAAACTTGTGCATCCAATAAGTTCATTTGTGTCATTGGATGATCAATTAGGTCATTTTCGTCCTCCCTAGGCATATTCTTGTCCAATTAGGGTTTTTAACCAATCTTGTGCATCCAATAGGTGTGTTTGTGTCATTGGTTGATCAATTAGGTCATTTTCGTCCTCCCTAGGCATATTCTTGTCCAATTAGGGTTTTTAACCAATCTTGTGCATCCAATAGGTGTGTTTGTGTCATTGGATGATCAATTAGGTTATTTTCGTCCTCCCTAGGCTTATTGTTGTCCAATTAGGGTTTTTAACCAATCTTGTGCATCCAATAGGTGTGTTTGTGTCATTGGATGACCAATTAGGTCATTTTCGTCCTCCCTAGGCATATTCTTGTCCAATTAGGGTTTTTAACCAATCTTGTGCTCCAATAGGTGTGTTTGTGTCATTGGATGATCAATTAGGTCATTTTCGTCCTCCCTAGGCTTATTCTTGTCCAATTAGGGTTTTTAACCAATCTTGTGCATCCAATAAGTTCATTTGTGTCATTGGATTAACATTTAGGTCATTTTCGTCCTGCCTAGGCATATTCTTGTCCAATTAGGGTTTTTAACCAATCTTGTGCATCCAATAGGTGTGTTTGTGTCAATTGATGATCAATTAGGTCATTTTCGTCCTCCCTAGGCCTATTCTTGTCCAATTAGGGTCTTTAACCAATCTTGTACATCCAATAAGATCATTTGTGTCGTTGGATGATCAATTAGATCATTTTCGTCCTCCCTATGCATATTCTTGTCCAATTAGGGTTTTTAACCAATCTTGTGCATCCAATAGGTGTGTTTGTGTCATTGGATGAACAATTAGGTCATTTTCGTCCTCCCTAGGCTTATTCTTGTCCAATTAGGGTTTCTAACCAATCTTGTGCATCCAATAGGTGTGTTTGTGTCATTGGATGATCAATTAGGTCATTTTCGTCCTCCCTAGGCTTATTCTTGTCCAATTAGGGTTTCTAACCAATCTTGTGCATCCCATAGGTGTGTTTGTGTCATTGGATGATCAATTAGGTCATTTTCGTCCTCCCTAGGCCTATTCTTGTCCAATAAGGGTTTTTAACCAATCTTGTGCATCCAATAAGTTCATTTGTGTCATTGGATGATCAATTTGGTCATTTTCGTCCTCCCTAGGCAAATTCTTGTCCAATTAGGGTTTTTAACCTATCTTGTGCATCCAATAAGTTCATTTGTGTCATTGGATTAGCATTTAGGTCATTTTCGTCCTCCCTAGGCATATTCTTGTCCAATTAGGGTTTTTAACCAATCTTGTGCATCCAATAGGTGTGTTTGTGTCATTGGATGATCAATTAGGTCATTTTCGTCCTCCCTAGGCTTATTCTTGTCCAATTAGGGTTTATAACCAATGTTGTGCATCCAATAGGTGTGTTTGTGTCATTGGATTGTCAATTAGGTCATTTTCGTCCTCCCTAGGCATATTCTTGTCCAATTAGGGTTTTTAACCAATCTTGTGCATCCAATAGGTGTGTTTGTGTCATTGGATGATCAATTAGGTCATTTTCGTCCTCCCTAGGCTTATTCTTGTCCAATTAGGGTTTTTAACCAATCTTGTGCGACCAATAAGTTCATTAGTGTCATTGGATGATCAATTAAGTCATTTTCGTCCTCCCTAGGCATGTTCTTGTCCAACTAGGGTTTTTAACCAATCTTGTGCATCCAATAGGTGTGTTTGTGTTATTTGATGAACAATTAGGTCATTTTCGTCCTCGCTAGGCTTATTCTTGTCCAATTAGGGTTTTTAACCAATCTTCTGCATCCAATAAGTTGAGTTGTGTCATTGGATTAACATTTAGGTCATTTTCGTTCTCCCTAGGCTTATTCTTGTCCAATTAGGGTTTTTAACCAATCTTGTGCATCCAATAACTTCATTTGTGTCATTGGATTAACATTTAGGTCATATCCGTCCTCGCTAGGCATATTCTTGTCCAATTAGGGTTTTTAACCAATCTTGTGCATCCAATAGGTGTGTTTGTGTCATTGGATGATCAATTAGGTCATTTTCGTCCTCCCTAGGCTTATTCTTGTCCAATTAGGGTTTTTAACCAATGTTGTGCATCCAATAGGTGTGTTTGTGTCATTGGATTATCAATAAGGTCATTTTCGTCCTCCCTAGGCATATTCTTGTCCAATTAGGGTTTTTAACCATTCTTGTGCATCCAATAGCTGTGTTTGTGTCCTTGGATGATAAATTAGGTCATTTTCGTCCTCCTTAGGCTTATTCTTGTCCAATTAGGGTTTTTAACCAATCTTGTGCATCCAATAAGTTTGTTTGTGTCATTGAATTAATATTTAGGTCATTTTCGTCCTCCCTAGGCATATTCTTGTCCAATTAGGGTTTTTAACCAATCTTGTGCATCCAATAGGTGTGTTTGTGTCATTGGATGATCAATTAGGTCATTTTCGTCCTCCCTAGGCTTATTCTTGTCCAATTAGGGTTTTTAACCAATGTTGTGCATCCAATAACTTTGTTTGTGTCATTGAATTAATATTTAGGTCATTTTCGTCCTCCCTAGGCTTATTCTTGTCCAATTAGGGTTTTTAACCAATCTTGTGCATCCAATAAGTTCATTAGTGTCATTGGATGATCAATTAGGTCATTTTCGTCCTCCCTAGGCATGTTCTTGTCCAACTAGGGTTTTTAACCAATCTTGTGCATCCAATAGGTGTGTTTGTGTCATTGGATGATCAATTAGGTCATTTTCGTCCTCCCTAGGCTTATTCTTGTCCAATTAGGGTTTTTAACCAATCTTGTGCATCCAATAAGTTGAGTTGTGTCATTGGATTAACATTTAGGTCATTTTCGTTCTCCCAAGGCTTATTCTTGTCCAATTAGGGTTTTAACCAATCTTGTACATCCAAAAGGTGTGTTTGTGTCATTGGATGATCAATTAGGTCACTTTCGTCCTCCATAGGCTTATTCTTGTCCAATTAGGGTTTTTAACCAATCTTGTGCATCCAATAAGTTGAGTTGTGTCATTGGATTAACATTTAGGTCATTTTCGTCCTCCCTAGGCATATTCTTGTCCAATTAGGGTTTTTAACCAATCTTTTGCATCCAATAAGTTGAGTTGTGTCATTGGATTAACATTTAGGTCATTTTCGTCCTCCCTAGGCATATTCTTGTCCAATTAGGGTTTTTAACCAATCTTGTGCATCCAATAAGTTCATTTGTGTCATTGGATTAACATTATGTCATTTTCGTCCTCCCTAGGCATATTCTTGTCCAAGTAGGGTTTTTAACCAATCTTGTGCATCCAATACGTTCATTTGTGTCATTGGATTAACATTTAGGTCATTTTCGTCCTCCCTAGGCATATTCTTGTCCAATTAGGGTTTTTAACCAATCTTGTGCATCCAATAGGTGTGTTTGTGTCATTGGATGATCAATTAGGTCATTTTCGTCCTCCCTAGGCTTATTCTTGTCCAATTAGGGTTTTTAACCAATCTTGTGCATCCAATAAGTTGAGTTGTGTCTTTGGATTAACATTTAGGTCGTTTTCGTTCTCCCTAGGCTTATTCTTGTCCAATTAGGGTTTTTAACAAATCTTGTGCATCCAATAGGTGTGTTTGTGTCATTGGATGATCAATTAGGTCATTTTCGTCCTCCCTAGGCTTATTCTTGTCCAATTAGGGTTTTTAACCAATCTTGTGCATCTAATAAGTTCATTTGTGTAATTGGATTAACATTTAGGTCATTTTCGTCCTCCCTAGGCTTATTCTTGCCCAATTAGGGTTTTTAACCAATCTTGTGCATCCAATAAGTTGAGTTGTGTCATTGGATTAGCATTTAGGTCATTTTCGTCCTCCCTAGGCTTATTCTTGTCCAATTAGGGTTTTTAACCAATCTTGTGCATCCAATAAGTTCATTTGTGTCATTGGATTAACAATTAGGTCATTTTCGTCGTCCCTAGGCATATTCTTGTCCAATTAGGGTTTTTAACCAATCTTGTGCATCCAATAGGTGTGTTTGTGTCGTTGGATGATCAATTAGGTCATTTTCATCCTCCCTAGGCTTATTCTTCCAATTTGGGTTTTTAACCAATCTTGTGCATCCAATAGGTGTGTTTGTGTCATTGGATGATCAATTAGGTCATTTTCGTCCTCCCTAGGCTTATTCTTGTCCAATTAGGGTTTTTAACCAATCTTGTGCATCCAATAACTTTGTTTGTGTCATTGAATTAATATTTAGGTCATTTTCGTCCTCCTTAGGCGGCATATTCTTGTCCAGTTAGGGTTTTTAACCAATCTTGTGCATCCAATAGGTGTGTTTGTGTCATTGGATGATCAATTAGGTCATTTTCGTCCTCCCTAGGCTTATTCTTGCCCAATTAGGGTTTTTAACCAATCTTGTGCATCCAATAAGTTGAGTTGTGTCATTGGATTAGCATTTAGGTCATTTTCGTCCTCCCTAGGCTTATTCTTGTCCAATTAGGGTTTTTAACCAATCTTGTGCATCCAATAAGTTCATTTGTGTCATTGGATTAACATTTAGGTCATTTTCTTTCTCCCTAGGCATATTCTTGTCCAATTAGGGTTTTTAATCAATCTTGTGCATCCAATAGGTGTGTTTGTGTCATTGGATGATCAATTAGGTCATTTTCGTCCTCCCCAGGCTTATTCTTGTCCAATTAGGGTTTTTAACCAATCTTGTGCATCCAATAAGTTCATTTGTGTCATTGGATGATCAATTAGGTCATTTTCCTCCTCCCTAGGCTTATTCTTGTCCAATTAGGGTTTTTAACCAATCTTGTGCATCCAATAAGTTCATTAGTGTCTTTGGATGATCAATTAGGTCATTTTCGTCCTCCCTAGGCATGTTCTTGTCCAACTAGGGTTTTTAACCAATGTTGTGCATCCAATAGGTGTGTTTGTGTCATTGGATGATCAATTAGGTCATTTTCGTCCTCCCTAGGCTTATTCTTGTCCAATTAGAGTTTTTAACCAATCTTGTGCATCCAATAAGTTGAGTTGTGACATTGGATTAACATTTAGGTCATTTTCGTTCTCTCTAGGCTTATTCTTGTCCAATTAGGGTTTTTAACCAATCTTGTGCATCCAATAAGTTCATTTGTGTCTTTGGATTAGTATTTAGGTCATATCCGTCCTCTTTAGGCATATTCTTGTCCAATTAGGGTTTTTAACCAATCTTGTGCATCCAATAGGTGTGTTTGTACCATTGGATGATCAATTAGGTCATTTTCGTCCTCCATAGGCTTATTCGTGTCCAATTAGGGTTTTTAACCAATCTTGTGCATCCAATAAGTTTGTTTGTGTCATTGAATTAATATTTAGGTCATTTTCGTCCTCCCTAGGCATATTCTTGTCCAATTAGGGTTTTTAACCAATCTTGTGCATTCAATAGGTGTGTTTGTGTCATTGGATGATCAATTAGGTCATTTTCGTCCTCCCTAGGCATATTCTTGTCAAATTAGGACTTTAACCAATCTTGTGCATCCAATTGGTGTGTTTGTGTCATTGGATGATCAATTAGGTCATTTTCGTCCTCCCTAGGCTTATTCTTGTCCAATTAGGGTTTTTAACCAATCTTGTGCATCCAATAAGTTCATTAGTGTCATTGGATGATCAATTAGGTCATTTTCGTCCTCCCTAGGCATGTTCTTGTCCAACTAGGGTTTTTAACCAATCTTGTGCATCTAATAGGTGTGTTTGTGTCATTGGATGATCAATTAGGTCGTTTTCGTCCTCCCTAGGCTTATTCTTGTCCAATTAGGGTTTTTAACCAATCTTGTGCATCCAATAGGTGTGTTTGTGTCATTGGATGATCAATTAGGTCATTTTCGTCCTCCCTAGGCTTATTCTTGTCCAATTAGGGTTTTTAACCAATCTTGTGCATCCAATAAGTTGAGTTGTGTCATTGGATTAACATTTAGGTCATTTTCGTTCTCCCTAGGCATATTCTTGTCCAATTAGGGTTTTTAACCCATCTTGTGCATCGAATAAGTTCATTTGTGTTATTGGATTAACATTTAGGTCATATTCGTCCTCCCTAGGCATATTGTTGTCCAATTAGGGTTTTTAACCAATCTTGTGCATCCAATAGGTGTGTTTGTGTCATTGGATGATCAATTAGGTCATTTTCGTCCTCCCTAGGCTTATTCTTGTCCAATTAGGGTTTTTAACCAATCTTGTGCATCCAATAACTTTGTTTGTGTCATTGAATTAATATTTAGGTCATTTTCGTCCTCCCTAGGCATATTCTTGTCCAATTAGGGTTTTTAATCAATCTTGTGCACCCAATAGGTGTGTTTGTGTCATTGGATGATCAATTTGGTCATTTTCGTCCTCCATAGGCTTATTCTTGTCCAATTAGGGTTTTTAACCAATCTTGTGCATCCAATATGTGTGTTTTTGTCATTGGATAATAAATTAGGTCATTTTCTTCCTCCCCAGGCTTATTCTTGTCCAATTAGGGTTTTCAACCAATCTTGTGCATCCAATAGAAGTGTTTGTGTCATTGGATGATCAATTAGGTCATTTTCGTCCTCTCTAGGCTTATTCTTGTCCAATTAGTGTTTTTAACCAATCTTGTGCATCCAATAGGTGTGTTTGTGTCATTGGATGATCAATTAGGTCATTTTCGTCCTCCCTAGGCATATTCTTGTCCAGTTAGGGTTTTTAACCAATCTTGTGCATCCAATAGGTGTGTTTGTGTCATTGGATGATCAATTAGGTCATTTTCGTCCTCCCTAGGCTTATTCTTGTCCAATTAGGGTTTTTAACCAATCTTGTGCATCCAATAAGTTCATTTGTGTCATTGGATTAACATTTAGGTCATATCCGTCCTCCCTAGGCATATTCTTGTCCAATTAGGGTTTTTAACCAATCTTGTGCATCCAATAGGTGTGTTTGTGTCATTGGATGATCAATTAGGTCATTTTCGTCCTCACTAGGCTTATTCTTGTCCAATTAGGGTTTTTAACCAATCTTGTGCATCCAATAGGTGTGTTTGTGTCATTGGATGATCAATTAGGTCATTTTCGTTCTCCCTAGGCATATTCTTGTCCAATTAGGGTTTTTAACCAATCTTGTGCATCCAATAAGTTCATTTGTGTCATTGGATTAACATTTAGGTCATATCCGTCCTCCCTAGGCATATTCTTGTCCAATTAGGGTTTTTAACCAATCTTGTGCATCCAATAGGTGTGTTTGTGTCATTGGATGATCAATTAGGTCATTTTCGTCCTCCATAGGCTTATTCTTGTCCAACTAGGGTTTTAAACCAATCTTGTGAATCCAATAGGTGTGTTTGTGTCATTGGATGATCAATTAGGTCATTTTTGTCCTCCCAAGGCTTATTCTTGTCCAATTAGGGTTTTTAACCAATCTTGTGCATCCAATAAGTTCATTTGTGTCATTGGATTAACATTTAGGTCATATCCGTCCTCCCTAGGCATATTCTTGTCCAATTAGGGTTTTTAACCAATCTTGTGCATCCAATAGGTGTGTTTGTGTCATTGGATGATCAATTAGGTCATTTTCATTCTCCCTAGGCTTATTCTTGTCCAATTAGGGTTTTTAACCAATCTTGTGCATCCAATAGGTGTGTTTGTGTCATTGGATGATCAATTAGGTCATTTTCGTCCTCCCTAGGCTTATTCTTGTCCAATTAGGGTTTTTAACCAATCTTGTGTATCCAATAAGTTTATTTATGTCATTGAATTAATATTTAGGTCATTTTCGTCCTCCCTAGGCATATTCTTGTCCAATTAGGGTTTTTAACCAATCTTGTGCATCCAATAGGTGTGTTTGTGTCATTGGATGATCAATTAGGTCATTTTCGTCCTCCCTAGGCTTATTCTTGTCCAATTAGGGTTTTTAACCAATCTTGTGCATCCAATAAGTTTTATTTGTGTAATTGAATTAATATTTAGATCATTTTCGTCCTCCCTAGGCATATTCTTGTCCAATTAGGGTTTTTAACCAATCTTGTGCATCCAATAGGTGTGTTTGTGTCATTGGATGATCAATTAGGTCATTTTCGTCCTCCCTAGGCATATTCTTGTCCAATTAGGGTTTTTAACCTATCTTGTGCATCCAATTGGTGTGTTTGTGTCATTGGATGATCAATTAGGTCATTTTCGTCCTCCCTAGGCTTATTCTTGTCCAATTAGGGTTTTTAACCAATCTTGTGCATCCAATAAGTTCATTAGTGTCATTGGATGATCAATTAGGTCATTTTCGTCCTCCCTAGGCATGTTCTTGTCCAACTAGGGTTTTTAACCAATCTTGTGCATCCAATAGGTGTGTTTGTATTATTGGATGATCAATTAGGTCATTTTCGTCCTCCCTAGGCATATTCTTGTCCAATTATGGTTTTTAACCAATCTTGTGCATCCTATAAGTTGAGTTGTGTCATTGGATTAACATTTAGGTCATTTTCGTTCTCCCTAGGCTTATTCTTGTCCAATTAGGGTTTTTAACCAATCTTGTGCATCCAATAAGTTCATTTGTGTTATTGGATTAACATTTAGGTCGTATTCGTCCTCCCTAGGCATATTCTTGTCCAATTAGGGTTCTTAACCAATCTTGTGCCTCCAATAGGTGTGTTTGTGTCATTGGATGATCAATTAGGTCATTTTCGTCCTCCCTACGCGTTTTCTTGTCCAATTAGGGTTTTAAACCAATCTTGTGCATCCAATAGGTGTGTGTTGTGTCATTGGATGATTAATTAGGTCATTTTCGTCCTCCCTAGGCTTTATTCTTGTCCAATTAGGGTTTTTAACCAATCTTGTGCATCCAATAAGTTCATTAGTGTCATTGGATGATCAATTAGGTCATTTTCGTCCTCCCTAGGCATGTTCTTGTCCAACTAGGGTTTTTAACCAATCTTGTGCATCCAATAGGTGTGTTTGTGTCATTGGATGATCAATTAGGTCATTTTCATCCTCCCTAGGCTTATTCTTGTCCAATTAGGATTTTTAACCAATCTTGGGCATCCAATAAGTTGAGTTGTGTCATTGGATTAACATTTAGGTCATTTTCGTTCTCCCTAGGCTTATTCTTGTCCAATTAGGGTTTTTAACCAATCTTGTGCATCCAATAAGTTTATTTGTGTCATTCGATTAACCTTTAGGTCATATCCGTCCTCCCTAGGCTTAATCTTGTCCAACTAGGGTTTTAAACCAATCTTGTGCATCCAATAGGTGTGTTTGTGTCATTGGATGATCAATTAGGTCATTTTCGTCCTCCCTAGGCTTATTCTTGTCCAATTAGGGTTTTTAACCAATCTTGTGCATCCAATAGGTGTGTTTGTGTCATTGGATGATCAATTAGGTCATTTTCGTCCTCCCTAGGCTTATTCTTGTCCATCTAGGGTTTTTAACCAATCTTGTGCATCCAATAAGTTTGTTTGTGTCATTGAATTAATATTTAGGTCATTTTCGTCCTCCCTAGGCATATTCTTGTCCAATTAGGGTTTTTAACCAATCTTGTGCATCCAATAGGTGTGTTTGTGTCATTGGATGATCAATTAGGTCATTTTCGTCCTCCCTAGGCTTATTCTTGTCCAATTGGGGTTTTTAACCAATCTTGTGCATCCAATAGGTGTGTTTGTTTCGTTGGATGATCAATTAGGTCATTTTCGTCCTCCCTAGGCTTATTCTTGTCCAATTAAGGTTTTTAACCAATCTTGTGCATCCAATAAGTTTGTTTGTGTCATTGAATTAATATTTAGGTCATTTTCGTCCTCCCTAGGCATATTCTTGTCCAATTAGGGTTTTTAACCAATCTTGTGCATTCAATAGGTGTGTTTGTGTCATTGGATGATCAATTAGGTTATTTGCGTCCTCCCTAGGCATATTCTTGTCCAATTAGGGTTTTTAACCAATCTTGTGCATCCAATAGGTGTGTTTGTGTCATTGGATGATCAATAAGGTCATTTTCGTCCTCCCTAGGCTTATTCTTGTCCAATTAGGGTTTTTAACCAATCTTGTGCATCCAATAAGTTGAGTTGTGTCATTGGATTAACATTTAGGTCATTTTCATTCTCCCTAGGCTTATTCTTGTCGAATTAGGTTTTTAACCAATCTTGTGCATACAATAAGTTCATTTGTGTCATTGGATTCACATTTAGGTCATTTTCGTCCTCCCTAGGCATATTCTTGTCCAATTAGGGTTTTTAACCAATCTTGTGCATCCAATAGGTGTGTTTATCTCGTTGGATGATCAATTAGGTCACTTTGATCTTCCCTAGGCTTATTCTTGTCCAATTAGGGTTTTTAATTAATCTTGTGCATCCAATAAGTTCATTTGTGTAATTGGATTAACATTTAGGTCATTTTCGTCCTCCCTAGGCATATTCTTGTCCAATTAGGGTTTTTAACCAATCTTGTGCATTCAATAGGTGTGTTTGAGTCGTTGGATGATCAATTTAGGTCATTTTCGTCCTCCCTAGGCATATTCTTGTCCAATTAGGGTTTTTAACCAATCTTGTGCATCCAATAGGTGTGTTTGTGTCATTGGATGATCAATTAGGTCATTTTCCTCCTCCCTAGGCTTATTCTTGTCCAATTAGGGTTTTTAACAAATCTTGTGCATCCAATAAGTTCATTTGTGTCATTGGATGATCAATTAGGTCATTTTCGTCCTCCCTAGGCATATTCTTGTCCAACTATGGTTTTTAACAAATCTTGTGCATCCAATAGGTGTGTTTGTGTCATTGGATGATCAATTAGGTCATTTTCGTCCTCCCTAGGCTTATTCTTGTCCAATTAGGGTTTTTAACCAATCTTGTGCATCCAATAAGTTCATTTGTGTCATTGGATTAACATTTAGGTCATTTTCGTCCTCCCTAGGCATATTCTTCTCCAATTAGGGTTTTTAACCAATCTTGTGCATCCAATAGGTGTGTTTGTGTCATTGGATGATCAATTAGGTCATTTTCGTCCTCCCTAGGCATATTCTTGTCTAGTTAGGGTTTTTAACCAATCTTGTGCATCCAATAGGTGTGTTTGTGTCATTGGATGATCAATTAGGTCATTTTCGTCCTCCCTAGGCTTATTCTTGTCCAGTTAGGGTTTTTAACCAATCTTGTGCATCCAATAAGTTCATTTGTGTCATTGGATTATCATTTAGGTCATTTTCGTCCTCCCTAGGCATATTCTTGTCCAATTAGGGTTTTTAACCAATCTTGTGCATCCAATAGGTGTGTTTGTGTCATTGGATGATCAATTAGGTCATTTTCGTCCTCCCTAGGCTTATTCTTGTCCAATTAGGGTTTTTAACCAATCTTGTGCATCCAATAAGTTGAGTTGTGTCATCGGATTAACATTTAGGTCATTTTTATTCTCCCTAGGCTTATTCTTGTCGAATTAGGTTTTTAACCAATCTTGTGCATACAATAAGTTCATTTGTGTCATTGGATTCACATTTAGGTCATTTTCGTCCTCCCTAGGCATATTCTTGTCCAATTAGGGTTTTTAACCAATCTTGTGCATCCAATAGGTGTGTTTATCTCGTTGGATGATCAATTAGGTCACTTTGATCTTCCCTAGGCTTATTCTTGTCCAATTAGGGTTTTTAATTAATCTTGTGCATCCAATAAGTTCATTTGTGTCATTGGATTAACATTTAGGTCATTTTCGTCCTCCCTAGGCATATTCTTGTCCAATTAGGGTTTTTAACCAATCTTGTGCATCCAATAGGTGTGTTTGTGTCATTGGATGATCAATTAGGTTATTTTCATCCTCCCTAGGCTTACTCTTGTCCAATTAGGGTTTCTAACCAATCTTGTGCATCCAATAGGTGTGTTTGTGTCATTGGATGACCAATTAGGTCATTTTCGTCCTCCCTTGGCATATTCTTGTCCAATTAGGGTTTTTAACCAATCTTGTGCGTCCAATAGGTGTGTTTGTGGCAACGGATGATCAATTTGGTCATTTTCGTCCTCACTAGGCTTATTCTTGTCCAATTAGGGTTTTTAACCAATCTTGTGCATCCAATAGGTGTGTTTGTGTCATTGGATGATCAATTAGGTCATTTTCGTCCTCCCTAGGCTTATTCTTGTCCAATTAGGGTTTTTAACCAATCTTGTGCATCCAATAGGCGTGTTTGTGTCATTGGATGATCAATTAGGTCATTTTCGCCTTCCCTAGGCATATTCTGGTCTAATTAGGGTTTTTAACCAATCTTGTGCATCCAATAGGTGTGTTTGTGTCATTGGATGATCAATTAGGTCATTTTCGTCCTCCCTAGGCTTATTCTTGTCCAATTAGGTTTTTAACCAATCTTGTGCATCTAATAGGTGTGTTTGTGTCATTGGATGATCAATTAGGTCATTTTCGTCCTCCCTAGGCTTATTCTTGTCCATTTAGGGTTTTTAACCAATCTTGTGCATCCGATAAGTTTGTTTGTGTCATTGAATTAATATTTAGGTCATTTTCGTCCTCCCTAGGCATATTCTTGTCCAATTAGGGTTTTTAACCAATCTTGTGCATCTAATAGGTGTGTTTGTGGCAATGGATGATCAATTAGGTCATTTTCGTCCTCCCTAGTCTTATTCATGTCCAATTAGGGTTTTTAACCAATCTTGTGCATCCAATAGGTGTGTTTGTGTCATTGGATGATCAATTAGGTCATTTTCGTCCTCCCTAGGCTTATTCTTGTCCAATTAGGGTTTTTAACCAATCTTGTGCATCTAATAGGTGTGTTTGTGTCATTGGATTAACATTTAGGTCATTTTCGTCCTCCCTAGGCATATTCTTGTCCAATTAGGGTTTTTAACCAATCTTGTGCATCCAATAGGTGTGTTTGTGTCATTGGATGATCAATTTAGGTCATTTTTGTCCTCCCTAGGCTTATTCTTGTCCAATTAGGGTTTTTAACCAATCTTGTGCATCCAATAGGTGTGTTTGTGTCATTGGATGATCAATTAGGTCATTTTCGTCCTCCCTAGGCTTATTCTTGTCCAATTAGGGTTTTTAACCAATCTTGTGCATCCAATAGGTGTGTTTGTGTCATTGGATGATCAATTAGGTCATTTTCGTCCTCCCTAGGCTTATTCTTGTCCAATTAGGGTTTTTAACCAATCTTGTGCATCCAATAGGTGTTTTTGTGTCATTGGATGATCAATTAGGTTATTTTCGTCCTCCCTAGGCTTATTCTTGTCCAATTAGGGTTTGTAACCAATCTTGTGCATCCAATAGGTGTGTTTGTGGCAATGGATGATCAATTAGGTCATTTTCGTCCTCCCTAGGCTTATTCTTGTCCAATTAGGGTTTTTAACCAATCTTGTGCATCCAATAGGTGTGTTTGTGTCATTGGATGATCAATTAGGTCATTTTCGTCCTCCCTAGGCTTATTCTTGTCCAATTAGGGTTTTTAACCAATCTTGTGCATCCAATAGGTGTGTTTGTGTCATTGGACGATCAATTAGGTCTTTTTCGTCCTCCCTAGGCATATTCTTGTCAAATTAGGGTTTTTAACCAATCTTGTGCATCCAATAAGTTGAGTTGTGTCATTGGATTAACATTTGGGTCATTTTCGTCCTCCATAGGCTTATTCTTGTCCAATTAGGGTTTTTAACCAATCTTGTGCATCCAATAAGTTGAGCTGTGTCATTGGATTAACATTTAGGTCATTTTCGTCCTCCCTAGGCTTATTCTTGTCCAATTAGGGTTTTTAACCAATCTTGTGCATCCAATAAGTTCATTTGTGTCATTGGATTAACATTTAGGTCATTTTCGTCCTCCCTAGGCATATTCTTCTTCAATTAGGGTTTTTAACCAATCTTGTGCATCCAATAGGTGTGTTTGTGTCATTGGATGATCAATTAGGTTATTTTCGTCCTCCCTAGGCATATTCTTGTCCAATTAGGGTTTTTAACTAATCTTGTGCATCCAATAAGTTCATTTTTGTCATTGGATTATCAATTAGGTCCTTTTCGTCCTCCCTAGGCATATTCTTGTCCAATTAGGGTTTTTAACCAATCTTGTGCATCCAATAGGTGTGTTTGTGTCATTGGATGATCAATTACGTCATTTTCGTCCTCCCTAGGCTTATTCTTGTCCAATTAGGGTTTTTAACCGATCTTGTGCATCCAATAGGTGTGTTTGTGTCATTGGATGATCCATTAGGTCATTTTCGTCCTGCATAGGCATATTCTTGTCCAATTAGAGTTTTTAACCAATCTCGTGGATCCAATAGGTGTGTTTGTGTCATTGGATGATCAATTAGGTCATTTTCGTCCTACCTAGGCATATTCTTGTCTGATTAGGGTTTTTAACCAATCTTGTGCATCCAATAGGTGTGTTTGTGTCATTGGATGATCAATTAGGTCATTTTCGTCCTCCCTAGGCATATTCTTGTCCAATTAGGGTTTTTAACCAATCTTGTGCATCCAATAGGTGTGTTTGTGTCATTGGATGATCAATTAGGTCATTTTCGTCCTCCCTAGGCTTATTCTTGTCCAATTAGGGTTTTTAACCAATCTTGTGCATCCAATAAGTTGAGTTGTGTCATTGGATTAACATTTAGGTCATTTTTGTTCTCCCTAACCATATTCTTATCCAATTAGGGTTTTTAACCAATCTTGTGCATCCAATAGGTGTGTTTTTGTCATTGAATGATCAATTAGGTCATTTTCGTCCTCCCTAGGCTTATTCTTGTCCAATTAGGGTTTTTAACCAATCTTGTGCATCCAATAGGTGTGTTTGTGTCATTGGATGATCAATTAGGTCATTTTCGTCCTCCCTAGGCTTAATCTTGTCCAATTAGGATTTTTAACCAATCTTGTGCATCCAATAAGTTCATTAGTGTCATTGGATGATCAATTAGGTCATTTTCGTCCTCCCTAGGCATGTTCTTGTCCAACTAGGGTTTTTAACCAATCTTGTGCATCCAATAGGTGTGTTTGTGTCATTGGATGATCAATTAGGTCATTTTCGTCCTACCTAGGCTTATTCTTGTCCAATTAGAGTTTTTAACCAATCTTGTGCATCCAATAAGTTGAGTTGTGACATTGGATTAACATTTAGGTCATTTTCGTTCTCTCTAGGCTTATTCTTGTCCAATTAGGGTTTTTAACCAATCTTGTGCATCCAATAAGTTCATTTGTGTCATTGGATGATCAATTAGGTCATTTTCGTCCTCCCTAGGCATATTCTTGTCCAACTATGGTTTTTAACAAATCTTGTGCATCCAATAGGTGTGTTTGTGTCATTGGATGATCAATTAGGTCATTTTCGTCCTCCCTAGGCTTATTCTTGTCCAATTAGGGTTTTTAACCAATCTTGTGCATTCAATAACTTTGATTGTGTCATTGAATTAATATTTAGGTCATTTTCTTCCTCCCTAGGCATATTCTTGTCCAATTAGGGTTTTTAACCAATCTTGTGCATCCAATAGGTGTGTTTGTGTCATTGGATGATCAATTAGGTCATTTTCGCCCTCCCTAGGCTTATTCTTGTCCAATTAGGGTTTTTAACCAGTCTTGTGCATTCAATAGGTGTGTTTGTGTCATTGGATGATGAATTAGGTCATTTTCGTCCTCCCTAGGCATATTCTTCTCCAATTAGGGTTTTTAACCAATCTTGTGCATCCAATAGGTGTGTTTGTGTCATTGGATGATCAATTAGGTCATTTTTGTTCTCTCTAGGCTTATTCTTGTCCAATTAGGGTTTTTAACCAATCTTGTGCATCCAATATGTTCATTTGTGTCATTGGATTAATATTTAGGTCATATCCGTCCTCCCTAGGCATATTCTTGCTCAATTAGGGTTTTTAACCAATCTTGTGCATCCAATAGATGTGTTTGTGTCATTGGATGATCAATTAGGTCATTTTCGTCCTCCCTAGGCTTATTCTTGTCCAATTAGGGTTTTTAACCAATCTTGTGCATCCAACAAGTTTGTTTATGTCATTGAATTAATATTTAGGTCATTTTCGTCCTCCCTAGGCATATTCTTGTCCAATTAGGGTTTTTAACCAATCTTGTGCATCCAATAGGTGTGTTTGTGTCATTGGATGATCAATTAAGTCATTTTCATCCTCCCTAGGCTTATTCTTGTCCAATTAGGGTTTTTAACCAATCTTGTGCATCCAATAGGTGTGTTTGTGTCGTTGGATGATCAATTATGTCATTTTCGTCCTCCCTAGGCTTATTCTTGTCCAATTAGGGTTTTTAACCAATCTTGTGCATCCAATAGGTGTGTTTGTGTCATTGGATGATCAATTAGGTCATTTTCGTCCTCCCTAGGCTTATTCTTGTCCAATTAGGGTTTTTAACCAATCTTGTGCATCCAACAAGTTTGTTTATGTCATTGAATTAATATTTAGGTCATTTTCGTCCTCCCTAGGCATATTCTTGTCCAATTAGGGTTTTTAACCAATCTTGTGAATCCAATAGTTGTGTTTGTGTCATTGGATGATCAATTAGGTCATTTTCGTCCACCCTAGGCTTATTCATGACCAATTTGGGTTTTTAACCAATCTTGTGCATCCAATAAGTTGAGTTGTGTCATTGGATTAACATTTAGGTCATTTTCGTCCTCCCTAGGCTTATTCTTGTCCAATTAGGGTTTTTAATCAATCTTGTGCATCCAATAGGTGTGTTTGTGTCATTGGATGATTAATTAGGTCATTTTCGTCCTCCCTAGGCTTATTCTTGTCCAATTAGGGTTTTTAACAAATCTTGTGCATCCAATAAGTTCATTTGTGTCATTGGATGATCAATTAGGTCATTTTCGTCCTTTCTATGCTTATTCTTGTCCAATTAGGGTTTTTAACCAATCAGTGCATCCAATTGGTGTGTTTGTGTCATTGGATGATCAATTAGGTCATTTTCGTCCTCCCTAGGCATATTCTTGTCCAATTAGGGTTTTTAACCAATCTTGTGCATCCAATAGGTGTGTTTGTGTCATTGGATGATCAATTAGGTCATTTTCGTCCTCCCTAGGCTTATTCTTGTCCAATTAGGGTTTTTAACCAATCTTGTGCATCCAATAAGTTCATTAGTGTCATTGGATGATCAATTAGGTCATTTTCGTCCTCCCTAGGCATATTATTATCCAATTAGGGTTTTTAACCAATCTTGTGCATCCAATAAGTTTGTTTGTGTCATTGAATTAATATTTAGGTCATTTTCGTCCTCCCTAGGCATATTCTTGTCCAATTAGGGTTTTTAACCAATCTTGTGCATCCAATAGGTGTGTTTGTGTCATTGGATGATCAATTAGGTCATTTTCGTCCTCCCTAGGCATATTCTTGTCCAATTAGGGTTTTTAACCAATCTTGTGCATCCAATAGGTGTGTTTGTGTCATTGGATGATCAATTAGGTCATTTTCGTCCTCCCTAGGCTTATTCTTGTCCAATTAGGGTTTTTAACCAATCTTGTGCATCCAATAGGTGTGTTTGTGTCATTGGATAATCAATTAGGTCATTTTCGTCCTCCCTTGGCTTATTCTTGTGCAATTAGGGTTTTTAATCAATCTTGTGCATCTAATAGGTGTGTTTGTGTCATTGGATGATCAATTAGGTCATTTTCGTCCTCCCTAGGCTTATTCTTGCCCAATAAAGGTTTTTAACCAATCTTGTGCATCCAATAAGTTGAGTTGTGTCATTGGATTAACATTTAGGTCATTTTCGTCCTCCCTAGGCATATTCTTGTCCAATTAGGGTTTTTAACCAATCTTGTGCATCCAATAGGTGTGTTTGTGTCATTGGATGATCAATTAGGTCATTTTCGTCCTCCCTAGGCTTATTCTTGTCCAATTAGGGTTTTTAACCAATCTTGTGCATCCAATAAGTTGAGTTGTGTCATCGGATTAACATTTAGGTCATTTTTATTCTCCCTAGGCTTATTCTTGTCGAATTAGGTTTTTAACCAATCTTGTGCATACAATAAGTTCATTTGTGTCATTGGATTCACATTTAGGTCATTTTCGTCCTCCCTAGGCATATTCTTGTCCAATTAGGGTTTTTAACCAATCTTGTGCATCCAATAGGTGTGTTTATCTCGTTGGATGATCAATTAGGTCACTTTGATCTTCCCTAGGCTTATTCTTGTCCAATTAGGGTTTTTAATTAATCTTGTGCATCCAATAAGTTCATTTGTGTCATTGGATTAACATTTAGGTCATTTTCGTCCTCCCTAGGCATATTCTTGTCCAATTAGGGTTTTTAACCAATCTTGTGCATCCAATAGGTGTGTTTGTGTCATTGGATGATCAATTAGGTCATTTTCGTCCTCCCTAGGCTTATTCTTGTCCAATTAGGGTTTTTAACCAATCTTGTGCATCCAATAACTTTGTTTGTGTCATTGAATTAATATTTAGGTCATTTTCGTCCTCTCTAGGTATATTCTTGTCCAATTAGGGTTTTTAACCAATCTTGTGCATCCAATAAGTTCATTTGTGTCCTTGGATGATCAATTAGGTCATTTTCGTCCTCCCTAGGCATATTCTTGTCCAACTAGGGTTTTTAACCAATCTTGTGCTTCCAATAGGTGTGTTTGTGTCATTGGATGATCAATTAGGTCATTTTCGTCCTCCCTAGGCTTATTCTTGCCCAATTAGGGTTTTTAACCAATCTTGTGCATCCAATAACTTTGTTTGTGTCATTGAATTAATATTTAGGTCATTTTCGTCCTCCCTAGGCATATTCTTGTCCAATTAGGGTTTTTAACCAATCTTGTGCATCCAATAGGTGTGTTTGTGTCATTGGATGATCAATTAGGTCATTTTCGCCCTCCCTAGGCTTATTCTTGTCCAATTAGGGTTTTTAACCAATCTTTTGCATCCAATAAGTTCATTTGTGTCATTGGATTAACATTTAGGTAATTTTCGTCCTTCCTATGCATATTCTTGTCCAATTAGGGTTTTTAACCAATCTTGTGCTTCCAATAGGTGTGTTTGTGTCATTGGATGATCAATTAGGTCATTTTCGTCCTCCCTAGGCTTATTCTTTTCCAATTAGGGTTTTTAACCAATCTTGTGCATCCAACAAGTTTGTTTATATCATTGAATTAATATTTAGGTCATTTTCGTCCTCCCTAGGCATATTCTTGTCCAATTAGGGGTTTTAACCAATCTTGTGCATGCAATAGGTGTGTTTGTGTCATTGGATGATCAATTAGGTCATTTTCGTCCTCCCTAGGCATATTCTTGTCCAATTAGGGTTTTTAACCAATCATGTGCATCCAATAGGTGTGTTTGTGGCAATGGATGATCAATTAGGTCATTTTCGTCCTCCCTAGGCTTATTCTTGTCCAATTAGGGTTTTTAACCAATCTTGTGCATCCAATAGGTGTGTTTGTGTCATTGGATGCTCAATTAGGTCATTTTCGTCCTCCCTAGGCTTATTCTTGTCCAATTAGGGTTTTTAACTAATCTTGTGCATCCAATAAGTTCATTAGTGTCATTGGATGATCAATTAGGTCATTTTCGTCCTCCCTAGGCATGTTCTTGTCCAACTAGGGTTTTTAACCTATCTTGTGCATCCAATAGGTGTGTTTGTGTCATTGGATGATCAAATAGCTCATTTTCGTTCTCCCTAGGCTTATTCTTGTCTAATTAGGTTTTTAACCAATCTTGTGCATCCAATAAGTTTGTTTGTGTCATTGAATTAATATTCAGGTCATTTTCGTCCTCCCTAGGCATATTCTTGTCCAATTAGGGTTTTTAACCAATCTTGTGCATCCAATAGGTGTGTTTGTGTCATTGGATGATCAATTAGGTCATTTTCGTCCTCCCTAGGCTTATTCTTGTCCAATTAGGGTTTTTAACCAATCTATTGCATCCAGTAGGTGTGTTTGTGTCATTGGATGATCAATTAGGTCATTTTCGTCCTCCTTAGGCTTATTCTTGTCCAATTAGGGTTTTTAACCAATTTTGTGCATATAATAGGTGTGTTTGTGTCATTGGATGATCAATTAGGTCATTTTCGTCCTCCCTAGGCATATTCTTGTCCAATTAGGGTTTTTAACCAATCTTGTGCATCCAATAGGTGTGTTTGTGTCATTGGATGATCAATTAGGTCATTTTCGTCCTCCCTAGGCTTATTCTTGTCCAATTTGGGTTTTTAACCAATCTTGTGCATCGAATAAGTTGAGTTGTGTCATTGGATTAACATTTAGGTCATTTTCGTTCTCCCTAGGCTTATTCTTGTCCAATTAGGGTTTTTAACCAATCTTGTGCATCCAATAAGTTCATTTGTGTTATTGGATTAACATTTAGGTCATATTCGTCTTCCCTAGGCATATTCTTGTCCAATTAGGGTTTTTAACCAATCTTGTGCATCCAATAGGTGTGTTTGTGTCATTGGATGATCAATTAGGTCATTTTCGTCCTCCCTAGGCATATTCTTGTCCAATTAGGGTTTTTAACCAATCTTGTGCATCCAATAGGTGTGTTTGTGTCATTGGATGATCAATTAGGTCATTTTCGTCCTACCTAGGCATATTCTTGTCCAATTAGGGTTTTTAACCAATCTTGTGCATCCAATAGGTGTGTTTGTGTCATTGGATCATCAATTAGGTCATTTTCGTCCTCCCTAGGCTTATTCTTGTCCAATTAGGGTTTTTAACCAATCTTGTGCATCCAATAAGTTCATTAGTGTCATTGGATGATCAATTAGGTCATTTTCGTCCTCCCTAGGCATGTTCTTGTCCAACTAGGGTTTTTAACCAATCTTGTGCATCCAATAGGTGCGTTTGTGTCATTGGATGATCAATTAGGTAATTTTCGTCCTCCCTAGGCTTATTCCAAACCAATTAGGGTTTTTAACCAATCTTGTGCATCCAATAAGTTCATTTGTGTCATTGGATGATCAATTAGGTCATTTTCGTCCTCCCTAGGCATATTCTTGTCCAGTTAGGGTTTTTAACCAATCTTGTGCATCCAATAGGTGTGTTTGTGTCATTGGATGATCAATTAGGTCATTTTCGTCCTCCCTAGGCTTATTCTTGTCCAATTAGAGTTTTTAACCAATCTTGTGCATCCAATAACTTTGATTGTGTCATTGAATTAATATTTAGGTCATTTTCGTCCTCCCTAGGCATATTCTTGTCCAATTAGGGTTTTTAACCAATCTTGTGCATCCAATAGGTGTGTTTGTGTCATTGGATGATCAATTAGGTCATTTTCGTCCTCCCTAGGCTTATTCTTGTCCAATTAGGGTTTTTAACAAATCTTGTGCATCCAATAAGTTCATTTGTGTCATTGGATGATCAATTAGGTCATTTTCGTCCTCCCTAGGCATATTCTTGTCCAACAAGGGCTTTTAACCATTCTTGTGCTTCCAATAGGTGTGTTTGTGTCATTGGATGATCAATTAGGTCATTTTCGTCCTCACTAGGCTTATTCTTGTCCAATTAGGGTTTTTAACCAATCTTGTGCATCCAATAGGTGTGTTTGTGTCATTGGATGATCAATTAGGTCATTTTCGTCTTCCCTAGGCTTATTCTTGTCCAATTAGGGTTTTTAACCAATCTTGTGCATCCAATAACTTTGTTTGTGTCATTGAATTAATATTTAGATCATTTTCGTCCTCCCTAGGCATATTCTTGTCCAATTAGGGTTTTTAACCAATCTTGTGCATCCAATAGGTGTGTTTGTGTCATTGGATGATCAATTAGGTCATTTTCGCCCTCCCTAGGCTTATTCTTGTCCAAATAGGGTTTTTAACCAATCTTGTGCATCCAAAAACTTTGTTTGTGTCATTGAATTAATATTTAGGTCATTTTCGTGCTCCCTAGGCATATTCTTGTCCAATTAGGGTTTTTAACTAATCTTGTGCATCCAATAGGTGTGTTTGTGTCATTGGATGATCAATTAGGTCATTTTTGCCCATTAACATTTAGGTCATTTTCGTCCTTCCTAGGCATATTCTTATCCAATTAGGGTTTTTAACCAATCTTGTGCTTCCAATAGGTGTGTTTGTGTCATTTGATGATCAATTAGGTCATTTTCGTCCTCCCTAGGCTTATTCTTGTCCAATTAGGGTTTTTAACCAATCTTGTGCATCCAACAAGTTTGTTTATGTCATTGAATTAATATTTAGGTCATTTTCGTCCTCCCTAGGCATATTCTTGTCCAATTAGGGTTTTTAACCAATCTTGTGCTTCCAACAAGTTTGTTTATGTCATTGAATTAATATTTAGGTCATTTTCGTCCTCCCTAGGCATATTCTTGTCCAATTAGGGTTTTTAACCAATCTTGTGCATTCAATAGGTGTGTTTGTGTCATTGGATGATCAATTAGGTCATTTTCGTCCTCCCTAGGCATATTCTTGTCCAATTAGAGTTTTTAACCAATCTTGTGCATCCAATAGGTGTGTTTGTGTCATTGGATGATCAATTAGGTCGTTTTCGTCCTCCCTAAGCATATTCTTGTCCAATTAGGGTTTTTAACCAATCTTGTGTATCCAATAAGTGTGTGTTTGTGTCATTGGATGATCAATTAGGTCATTTTCGTCCTCCCTAGGCTTATTCTTGTCCAATTAGGGTTTTTAACCAATCTTGTGCATCCAATAAGTTCATTAGTGTCATTGGATGATCAATTAGGTCATTTTCGTCCTCCCTAGGCATGTTCTTGTCCAACTAGGGTTTTTAACCAATCTTGTGCATCCAATAGGTGTGTTTGTGTCATTGGATGATCAATTAGGTCATTTTCGTCCTCCCTAGGCTTATTCTTGTCCAATTAGGGTTTTTAACCAATCTTGTGCATCCAATAAGTTTATTTGTGTCATTGGATTAACATTTAGGTCATTTTCGTTCTCCCTAGGCTTATTCTTGTCCAATTAGGGTTTTTAACCAATCTTGTGCATCCAATAAGTTCATTTGTTTCATTGGATTAACATTTAGGTCATCTCCGTCCTCCCTAGGCATATTCTTGTCCAATTAGGGTTTTTCACCAATCTTGTGCATCCAATAAGATCATTTGTGTCATTGAATTAACATTTAGGTGTGTTTGTGTCATTGGATGATCAATTAGGTAATTTTCGTCCTCCCTAGGCTTATTCTTGTCCAATTAGGGTTTTTAACCAATCTTGTGCATCCAATAAGTTCATTTGTGTCATTGGATTAACATTTAGGTCATTTTTGTCCTCCCTAGGCATATTCTTGTCCAATTAGGGATTTTAACCAATCTTGTGCATCCAATAGGTGTGTTTGTGTCATTGGATTAACATTTAGGTCATCTCCGTCCTCCCTAGGCATATTCTTGTCCAATTAGGGTTTTTCACCAATCTTGTGCATCCAATAAGATCATTTGTGTCATTGAATTAACATTTAGGTGTGTTTGTGTCATTGGATGATCAATTAGGTCATTTTCGTCCTCCCTAGGCATGTTCTTGTCCAACTAGGGTTTTTAACCAATCTTGTGCATCCAATAGGTGTGTTTGTGTCATTGGATGATCAATTAGGTCATTTTCGTCCTCCCTAGGCTTATTCTTGTCCAATTAGGGTTTTTAACCAATCTTGTGCATCCAATAAGTTTAGTTGTGTCATTGGATTAACATTTAGGTCATTTTCGTTCTCCCTAGGCTTATTCTTGTCCAATTAGGGTTTTTAACCAATCTTGTGCATCCAATAACTTTGTTTGTGTCATTGAATTAATATTTAGGTCATTTTCGTCCTCCCTAGGTATATTCTTATCCAATTAGGGTTTTTAACCAATCTTGTGCATCCAATAGGTGTGTTTGTGTCATTGGATGGTCAATTAGGTCATTTTCGTCCTCCCTAGGCTTATTCTTGTCCAATTAGGGTTTTTAACCAATCTTGTGCATCCAATAGGTGTGTTTGTGTCATTGGATGATCAATTAGGTCATTTTCGTCCTCCCTAGGCTTATTCTTGTCCAATTAGGGTTTTTAACCAATCTTGTGCATCCAATAAGTTGAGTTGTGTCATTGGATTAACATTTAGGTCATTTTCGTTCTCCCTAGGCTTATTCTTGTCCAATTAGGGTTTTTAACCAATCTTGTGCATCCAATAAGTTCATTTGTTTCATTGGATTAACATTTAGGTCATATCCGTCCTCCCTAGGCATATTCTTGTCCAATTAGGGTTTTTAACCAATCTTGTGCATCCAATAGGTGTGTTTGTGTCATTGGATGATCAATTAGGTCATTTTTGTCCTCCCTAGGTTTATTCTTGTCCAATTAGGGTTTTTAACCAATCTTGTGCATCCAATAAGTTCATTTGTGTCATTGGATTAACATTTAGGTCATATCCGTCCTCCCTAGGCATATTCTTGTCCAATTAGGGTTTTTAACCAATCTTGTGCATCCAATAGGTGTGTTTGTGTCATTGGATGATCAATTAGGTCATTTTCGTCCTCCATAGGCTTATTCTTGTCCAATTAGGGATTTTAACTAATCTTGTGCATCCAATAAGTTTGTTTGTGTCATTGAATTAATATTTAGGTCATTTTCGTTCTCCCTAGGCATATTCTTGTCCAATTAGGGTTTTTAACCAGTCTTGTGCATTCAATAGGTGTGTTTGTGTCATTGGATGATGAATTAGGTCATTTTCGTCCTCCCTAGGCATATTCTTGTCCAATTAGGGTTTTTAACCAATCTTGTGCATCCAATAGGTTTGTTTGTATCATTGGATGATCAATTAGGTCATTTTCGTCCTCCCTTGGCATGTTCTTGTCCAACTAGGGTTTTTAACCTATCTTGTGCATCCAATAGGTGTGTTTGTGTCATTGGATGATCAATTAGGTCTTTTTCGTCCTCCCTAAGCTTATTCTTGTCCAATTAGAGTTTTTAACCATTCTTGTGCATCCAATAAGTTGAGTTGTGACATTGGATTAACATTTAGGTCATTTTCGTTCTCTCTAGCCTTATTCTTGTCCAATTAGGGTTTTTAACCAATCTTGTGCGTCCAATAAGTTCATTTGTGTCATTGGGTTAACATTAAGGTCATAT
>JBBPBR010001692.1:123833-150391 GCA_037974775.1 Cicer pinnatifidum
TTTTCGTCCTCCCTAAGCTTATTCTTGTCCAATTAGAGTTTTTAACCATTCTTGTGCATCCAATAAGTTGAGTTGTGACATTGGATTAACATTTAGGTCATTTTCGTTCTCTCTAGCCTTATTCTTGTCCAATTAGGGTTTTTAACCAATCTTGTGCGTCCAATAAGTTCATTTGTGTCATTGGGTTAACATTAAGGTCATATTCGTCCTCCCTAGGCATATTCTTGTCCAATTAGGGTTTTTAACCAATCTTGTGCATCCAATAGGTGTGTTTGTGTCATTGGATGATCAATTAGGTCATTTTCATCCTCCATAGGCTTATTCGTGTCCAATTAGGGTTTTTAACCAATCTTGTGCATCCAATAAGTTTGTTTGTGTCATTGAATTAATATTTAGGTCATTTTCGTCCTCCCTAGGCATATTCTTGTCCAATTAGGGTTTTTAACCAATCTTGTGCATTCAATAGGTGTGTTTGTGTCATTGGATGATCAATTAGGTCATTTTCGTCCTCCCTAGGCATATTCTTGTCAAATTAGGACTTTAACCAATCTTGTGCATCCAATAGGTGTGTTTGTGTCATTGGATGATCAATTAGGTCATTTTCGTCCTCCCTAGGCTTATTCTTGTCCATTTAGGGTTTTTAACCAATCTTGTGCATCCAATAAGTTCATTAGTGTCATCGGATGATCAATTAGGTCATTTTCGTCCTCCCTAGGCATGTTCTTGTCCAACTAGGGTTTTTAACCAATCTTGTGCATCCAATAGGTGTGTTTGTGTCATTGGATAATCAATTAGGTCATTTTTGTCCTCCGTAGGCTTATTCTTGTCCAAATAGGGTTTTTAACCAATCTTGTGCATCCAATAAGTTGAGTTGTGACATTGGATTAACATTTAGGTCATTTTCGTTCTCCAGAGGCTTATTCTTGTCCAAATAGGGTTTTTAACCAATCTTGTGCATCCAATAAGTTCATTTGTGTCATTGGATTAACATTTAGGTCATATCCGTCCTCCCTAGGCATATTCTTGTCCAATTAGGGTTTTTAACCAATCTTGTGCATCCAATAGGTGTGTTTGTGTCATTGGATGATCAATTAGGTCATTTTCGTCCTCCATAGGCTTATTCTTGTCCAATTAGGGATTTTAACTAATCTTGTGCATCCAATAAGTTTGTTTGTGTCGTTGAATTAATATTTAGGTCATTTTCGTTCTCCCTAGGCATATTCTTGTCTAATTAGGGTTTTTAACCAGTCTTGTGCATTCAATAGGTGTGTTTGTGTCATTGGATGATAAATTAGGTCATTTTCGTCCTCCCTAGGCATATTCTTGTCCAATTAGGGTTTTTAACCAATCTTGTGCATCCAATAGGTTTGTTTGTGTCATTGGATGATCAATTAGGTCATTTTCGTCCTCCCTAGGCTTATTCTTGTCCAATTAGGGTTTTTAACCAATCTTCTGCATCCAATAAGTTCATTTGTGTCATTGGATTAACATTTAGGTCATATCCGTCCTCCCTAGGCATATTCTTGTCCAATTAGGATTTTTAACCAATCTTGTGCATCCAATAGGTGTGTTTGTGTCATTGGATGATCAATTAGGTCATTTTCGTCCTCCCTAGGCTTATTCTTGCCCAATTAGGGTTTTTAACCAATCTTGTGCATCCAATAGGTGTGTTTGTGTCATTGGATGATCAATTAGGTCATTTTCGTCCTCCCGAAGCTTATTCTCGACCAATTAGGGTTTTTAACCAATCTTGTGCATCCAATAGGTGTGTTTGTGTCATTGGATGATCAATTAGGTCATTTTCGTCCTCCCTAGGCTTATTCTTGTCCAATTAGGGTTTTTAACCAATCTTGTGCATCCAATAAGTTCATTAGTGTCATTGGATGATCAATTAGGTCATTTTCGTCCTCCCTAGGCATGTTCTTGTCCAACTAGGGTTTTTAACCAATCTTGTGCATCCAATAGGTGTGTTTGTGTCATTGGATGATCAATTAGGTCATTTTCGTCCTCCCTTGGCTTATTCTTGTCCAATTAGGGTTTTTAACCAATTTTGTGCATCCAATAAGTTTGTTTGTGTCATTGAATTAATATTTAGGTCATTTTCGTCCTCCCTAGACATATTCTGGTCCAATTAGGGTTTTTAACCAATCTTGTGCATCCAATAGGTGTGTTTGTGTCATTGGATGATCAATTAGGTCATTTTCGTCCTCCCTAGGCTTATTCTTGTCCAATTAGGGTTTTTAACCAATCTTGTGCATCCAATAAGTTCATTTGTGTCATTGGATGATCAATTAGGTCATTTTCGTCCTCCCTAGGCATATTCTTGTGCAACTAGGGTTTTAAACCAATCTGTTGCATCCAATAGGTTTGTTTGTGTCATTGGATGATCAATTAGGTCATTTTCGTCCTCCCTATGCTTATTCTTGTCCAATTAGCGTTTTTAACCAATCTTGTGAATCCAATAGGTGTGTTTGTGTCATTGGATAATCAATTTGGTCATTTTCGTCCTCCCTAGGCTTATTCTTTTCCAATTAGGGTTTTTAACCAATCTTGTGCATCCAATAGGTGTGTTTGTGTCATTGGATGATCAATTAGGTCATTTTCGTCCTCCCTAGGCTTATTCTTGTCCAATTAGGGTTTTTAACCAATCTTGTGCATCGAATAACTTTGTTTATGTCATTGAATTAATATTTAGGTCATTTTCGTCCTCCTAAGGCATATTCTAGTCCAATTAGGGTTTTTAACCAATCTTGTGCATCCAATAGGTGTGTTTGTGTCATTGGATGATCAATTAGGTCATTTTCGTCCTCCCTAGGCTTATTCTTGTCCAATTAGGGTTTTTAACCAATCTTGTGCATCCAATAAGTTGAGTTGTGTCATCGGATTAACATTTAGGTCATTTTTATTCTCCCTAGGCTTATTCTTGTCGAATTAGGTTTTTAACCAATCTTGTGCATACAATAAGTTCATTTGTGTCATTGGATTCACATTTAGGTCATTTTCGTCCTCCCTAGGCATATTCTTGTCCAATTAGGGTTTTTAACCAATCTTGTGCATCCAATAGGTGTGTTTATCTCGTTGGATGATCAATTAGGTCACTTTGATCTTCCCTAGGCTTATTCTTGTCCAATTAGGGTTTTTAATTAATCTTGTGCATCCAATAAGTTCATTTGTGTCATTGGATTAACATTTAGGTCATTTTCGTCCTCCCTAGGCATATTCTTGTCCAATTAGGGTTTTTAACCAATCTTGTGCATCCAATAGGTGTGTTTGTGTCATTGGATGATCAATTAGGTTATTTTCGTCCTCCCTAGGCATATTCTTGTCCAATTAGGGTTTTTAACTAATCTTGTGCATCCAATAAGTTCATTTGTGTCATTGGATGATCAATTAGGTCAATTTCGTCCTCCCTTTGCATATTCTTGTCCAATTAGGGTTTTTAACCAATCTTGTGCATCCAATAGGTGTGTTTGTGTCATTGGATGATCAATTAGGTCATTTTCTTCCTCCCTAGGCGTATTCTTGTCCAATTAGGGTTTTTAACCAATCATGTGCATCTAATAGGTGTGTTTGTGTCATTGGATGATCAATTAGGTCATTTTCGTCGTCCCTAGGCTTATTCTTGTCCAATTAGGATTTTTAACCAATCTTGTGCATCCGATAAGTTTGTTTGTGTCATTGAATTAATATTTAGGTCATTTTCGTCCTCCCTAGGCATATTCTTGTCCAATTAGGGTTTTTAACCAATCTTGTGCATCCAATAGGTGTGTTTGTGTCATGGGATGATCAATTAGGTCATTTTCGTCCTCCCTAGGCTTATTCTTGTCCAATTAGGGTTTTTAACCAATCTTGTGCATCCATTAAGTTCATTTGTGTCATTGAATTAACATTTAGGTCATCTTCGTCCTCCCTAGTCATATTCTTATCCAATTAGGGTTTTTAACCAATCTTGTGCATCCAATAGGTGTGTTTGTGTCATTGGATGATCAATTAGGTCATTTTCGTCCTCCCTAGGCTTATTCTTGTCCAATTAGGGTTTTTAACCAATCTTGTGCATCCAATAGGTGTGTTTGTGTCATTGGATGATCAATTAGGTCATTTTCGTCCTCCCTAGGCTTATTCTTGTCCAATTAGGGTTTTTAACCAATCTTGTGCATCCAATAGGTGTGTTTGTGGCAGTGGATGATCAATTAGGTCATTTTCGTCCTCCCTAGGCTTATTCTTGTCCAATTAGGGTTTTTAACCAATCTTGTGCATCCAATAGGTGTGTTTGTGTCATTGGATGATCAATTAGGTCATTTTCGTCCTCCCTAGGCTTATTCTTGTCCAATTAGGGTTTTTAACCAATCTTGTGCATCGATTAGGTGTGTTTGTGTCATTCGATGATCAATTAGGTTATTTTCGTCCTCCCTAGGCTTATTCTTGTCCAATTAGGGTTTTTAACCAATCTTGTGCATCCAATAGGTGTGTTTGTGTCATTGGATGATCAATTAGGTCATTTTCGTCCTCCCTAGGCTTATTCTTGTCCAATTAGGGTTTTTAACCAATCTTGTGCATCCAATAGGTGTGTTTATGTCATTGTATTAACATTTAGGTCATTTTGTTCTCCCTAGGCTTATTCTTGTCCAATTAGGGTTTTTAACCAATCTTGTGCATCCAATAGGTGTGTTTGTGTCATTGGATGATCAATTAGGTCATTTTCGTCCTCCCTAGGCATATTCTGGTCCAATTAGGGTTTTTAACCAATCTTGTGCATCCAATAGGTGTGTTTGGGTCATTGGATGATCAATTAGGTCATTTTCGTCCTCCCTAGGCTTATTCTTGTCCAATTAGGGTTTTTAACCAATCTTGTGCATCCAATAAGTTTGTTTGTGTCATTGAATTAATATTTAGGTCATTTTCGTCCTCCCAAGGCATATTCTTGCCCGATTAGAGTTTTTAACAAATCTTGTGCATCCAATAGGTGTGTTTGTGTCATTGGATGATCAATTAGGTTATTTTCGTCCTCCTTAGGCTTATTTTTGTCCAATTAGGGTTTTTAACTAATCTTGTGCATCCAATAAGTTCATTTGTGTCATTGGATGATCAATTAGGTCATTTTCGTCCTCCCTAGGCATATTCTTGTCCAATTAGGGTTTTTAACCAATCTTGTGCATCCAATAGGTGTGTTTGTGTCATTGGATGATCAATTAGGTCATTTTCGTCCTCCCTAGGCTTATTATTGTCCAATTAGGGTTTTTAACCGATCCTGTGCATCCAATAGGTGTGTTTGTGTCATTGGATGATCAATTAGGTCATTTTCGTCCTCCCTAGGCATATTCTGGTCCAATTAGGGTTTTTAACCAATCTTGTGCATCCAATAGGTGTGTTTTGTCATTGGATGATCGATTAGGTCATTTTCGTCCTCCCTTGGCATATTCTTGTCCAATTAGGGTTTTTAACCAATCTTGTGCATCCAATAGGTGTGTTTGTGTCATTGGATGATCAATTAGGTCATTTTCGTCCTCCCTAGGCTTATTCTTGTCCAATTAGGGTTTTTAACCAATCTTGTGCATCCAATAAGTTGAGTTGTGTCATTGGATTAACATTTAGGTCATTTTCGTCCTCCCTAGGCTTATTCTTGTCCAATTAGGGTTTTTAACCAATCTTGTGCATCCAATAAGTTCATTTGTGTCATTGGATTAACATTTAGGTCATTTTCGTCGTCCCTAGGCTTATTCTTGTCCAATTAGGGTTTTTTAACCAATCTTGTGCATCCGATAAGTTTGTTTGTGTCATTGAATTAATATTTAGGTCATTTGCGTCCTCCCTAGGCATATTCTTGTCCAATTAGGGTTTTTAACCAATCTTGTGCATCCAATAGGTGTGTTTGTGTCATTGGATGATCAATTAGGTTATTTTCGTCCTCCCTCGGCATATTCTTGTCCAATTAGGGTTTTTAACCAATCTTGTGCATCCAATAGGTGTGTTTGTGTCATTGGATGATCAATTAGGTCATTTTCGTCCTCCCTAAGCATATTCTTGTCCAATTAGGGTTTTTAACGAATCTTGTGCATCCAATTGGTGTGTTTGTGTCATTGGATGATCAATTAGGTCATTTTCGTCCTCCCTAGGCTTATTCTTGTCCAATTAGGGTTTTTAACCAATCTTGTGCATCCAATAAGTTCATTAGTGTCATTGGATGATCAATTAGGTCATTTTCGTCCTCCCTAGGCATGTTCTTGTCCAACTAGGGTTTTTAACCAATCTTGTGCATCTAATAGGTGTGTTTGTGTCATTGGATGATCAATTAGGTCGTTTTCGTCCTCCCTAGGCTTATTCTTGTCCAATTAGGGTTTTTAACCAATCTTGTGCATCCAATAGGTGTGTTTGTGTCATTGGATGATCAATTAGGTCATTTTCGTCCTCCCTAGGCTTATTCTTGTCCAATTAGGGTTTTTAACCAATCTTGTGCATCCAATAGGTGGAGTTGTGTCATTGGATTATCATTTAGGTCATTTTCGTCCTCCCTAGGCTTATTCTTGTCCAATTAGGGTTTTTAACCAATCTTGTGCATCCAATAGGTGTGTTTGTGTCATTGGATGATCAATTAGGTCATTTTCATCCTCCATAGGCTTATTCGTGTCCAATTAGGGTTTTTAACCAATCTTGTGCATCCAATAAGTTTGTTTGTGTCATTGAATTAATATTTAGGTCATTTTCGTCCTCCCTAGGCATATTCTTGTCCAATTAGGGTTTTTAACCAATCTTGTGCATTCAATAGGTGTGTTTGTGTCATTGGATGATCAATTAGGTCATTTTCGTCCTCCCTAGGCATATTCTTGTCAAATTAGGACTTTAACCAATCTTGTGCATCCAATTGGTGTGTTTGTGTCATTGGATGATCAATTAGGTCATTTTCGTCCTCCCTAGGCTTATTCTTGTCCAATTAGGGTTTTTAACCAATCTTGTGCATCCAATAAGTTCATTAGTGTCATTGGATGATCAATTAGGTCATTTTCGTCCTCCCTAGGCATGTTCTTGTCCAACTAGGGTTTTTAACCAATCTTGTGCATCCAATAGGTGTGTTTGTGTCATTGGATGATCAATTAGGTCATTTTCGTCCTCCCTAGGCTTATTCTTGTCCAAATAAGGTTTTTAACCAATCTTGTGCATCCAATAAGTTGAGTTGTGACATTGGATTAACATTTAGGTCATTTTCGTTCTCCTGAGGCTTATTCTTGTCCAAATAGGGTTTTTAACCAATCTTCTGCATCGAATAAGTTCATTTGTGTCATTGGATTAACATTTAGGTCATATCCGTCCTCCCTAGGCATATTCTTGTCCAATTAGGGTTTTTAACCAATCTTGTGCATCCAATAGGTGTGTTTGTGTCATTGGATGATCAATTAGGTCATTTTCGTCCTCCCCAGGCTTATTCTTGTCCAATTAGGGTTTTTAACCATTCTTGTGCATCCAATAAGTTCATTTGTGTCATTGGATGATCAATTAGGTCATTTTCCTCCTCCCTAGGCTTATTCTTGTCCAATTATGGTTTTTAACCAATATTGTGCATCCAATAAGTTCATTAGTGTCTTTCGATGATCAATTAGGTCATTTTCGTCCTCCCTAGGCATGTTCTTGTCCAACTAGGGTTTTTAACCAATCTTGTGCATCCAATAGGTGTGTTTGTGTCATTGGATGATCAATTAGGTCATTTTCGTCCTCCCAAGGCTTATTCTTGTCCAATTAGAGTTTTTAACCAATCTTGTGCATCCAATAAGTTGAGTAGTGACATTGGATTAATATTTAGGTCATTTTCGTTCTCTCTAGGCTTATTCTTGTCCAATTAGGGTTTTTAACCAATCTTTTGCATCCAATAAGTTCATTTGTGTCTTTGGATTAATATTTAGGTCATATCCGTCCTCCCTAGGCATATTCTTGTCCAATTAGGGTTTTTAACCAATCTTATGCATCCAATAGGTGTGTTTGTACCATTGGATGATCAATTAGGTCATTTTCGTCCTCCATAGGCTTATTCGTGTCCAATTAGGGTTTTTAACCAATCTTGTGCATCCAATAAGTTTGTTTGTGTCATTGAATTAATATTTAGGTCTTTTTCGTCCTCCCTAGGCATATTCTTGTCCAATTAGGGTTTTTAACCAATCTTGTGCATTCAATAGGTGTGTTTGTGTCATTGGATGATCAATTAGGTCATTTTCGTCCTCCCTAGGCATATTCTTTTCCAATTAGGGTTTTTAACCAATCTTGTCCATCCAATAGGTGTGTTTGTGTCATTGGATGATCAATTAGGTCATTTTCGTCCTCCCTAGGCTTATTCTTGTCCAATTAGGGTTTTTAACCAATCTTGTGCATCCAATAAGTTGAGTTGTGTCATTGGATTAACATTTAGGTCATTTTCATTCTCCCTAGGCTTATTCTTGTCGAATTAGGTTTTTAACCAATCTTGTGCATCCAATTAGTTCATTTGTGTCATTGGATTCACATTTAGGTCATTTTCGTCCTCCCTAGGCATATTATTGTCAAATTAGGGTTTTTAACCAATCTTGTGCATCCAATAGGTGTGTTTGTGTCATTGGATGATCAATTAGGTCATTTTCGTCCTCCCTAGGCTTATTCTTGTCCAATTAGGGTTTTTAACCAATCTTGTGCATCCAATAAGTTCATTAGTGTCATTGGATGATCAATTAGGTCATTTTCGTCCTCCCTAGGCATGTTCTTGTCCAACTAGGGTTTTTAACCAGTCTTGTGCATCCAATAGGTGTGTTTGTGTCATTGGATGATCAATTAGGTCATTTTCGTCCTCCCTAGGCTTATTCTTGTCCAATTAGGGTTTTTAACCAATCTTGTGCATCCAATAAGTTCATTAGTGTCATTGGATGATCAATTAGGTCATTTTCGTCCTCCCTAGGCATGTTCTTGTCCAACTAGGGTTTTTAACCAATCTTGTGCATCTAATAGGTGTGTTTGTGTCATTGGATGATCAATTAGGTCGTTTTCGTCCTCCCTAGGCTTATTCTTGTCCAATTAGGGTTTTTAACCAATCTTGTGCATCCAATAGGTGTGTTTGTGTCATTGGATGATCAATTAGGTCATTTTCGTCCTCCCTAGGCTTATTCTTGTCCAATTAGGGTTTTTAACCAATCTTGTGCATCCAATAGGTGTGTTTGTGTCATTGGATGATCAATTAGGTCATTTTCGTCCTCCCTAGGCTTATTCTTGTCCAATTAGGGTTTTTAACCAATCTTGTGCATCCAATAGGTGTGTTTGTGTCATTGGATGATCAATTTGCTCATTTTCGTCCTCCCTAGGCTTATTCTTGTCCAATTAGGGTTTTTAACCAATCTTGTGCATCCAATAAGTTTGTTTGTGTCATTGAATTAATATTTAGTTCATTTTCGTCCTCCCTAGGCATCATCTTGTCCAATTAGGGTTTTTAACCAATCTTGTGCATCCAATAGGTGTGTTTGTGTCATTGGATGATCAATTAGGTCATTTTCGTCCTCCCTAGGCTTATTCTTGTCCAATTAGGGTTTTTAACCAATCTTGTGCGTCCAATATGTGTGTTTGTGTCATTGGATGATCAATTACGTCATTTTCGTCCTCCCTAGGCTTATTCTTGTCCAATTAGGGTTTTTAACCAATCTTGTGCATCCAATAGGTGTGTTTGTGTCATTGGATGATCAATTAGGTCATTTTCGTCCTCCCTAGGCTTATTCTTGTCCAATTAGGGTTTTTAACCAATCTTGTGCATCCAATAGGTGTGTTTGTGTCATTGGATGATCAATTACGTCATTTTCGTCCTCCCTAGACTTATTCTTGTCCAATTAGGGTTTTCAACCAATCTTGTGCATCCAATAGGTGTGTTTGTGTCATTGGATGATCAATTAGGTCAATTTCATCCTCCCTAGGCTTATTCTTGTCCAATTAGGGTTTTTAACCAATCTTGTGCATCCAATAGGTGTGTTTGTGTCATTGGATGATCAATTAGGTCATTTTCGTCCTCCCTAGGCATATTGTTGTCCAATTAGGGTTTTTAACCAATCCTGTGCATCCAATAGGTGTGTTTGTGTCATTGGATGATCAATTAGGTCATTTTCGTCCTCCCTAGGCTTATTCTTGTCCAATTAGGGTTTTTAACCAATCTTGTGCATCCAATAGGTGTGTTTGTGTCATTGGATGATCAATTAGGTCATTTTTCGTCCTCCCTAAGCTTATTCTTGTCCAATTAGGGTTTTTAACCAATCTTATGCATCCAATAGGTGTGTTTGTGTCATTGGATGATCAATTAGGTCATTTTCGTCCTCCCTAGGCTTATTCTTGTCCAATTAGGGTTTTTAACCAATCTTGTGCATCCAATAGGTGTGTTTGTGTCATTGGATGATCAATTAGGTCATTTTCGTCCTCCCTAGGCTTATTCTTGTCCAATTAGGGTTTTTAACCAATCTTGTGCATCCAATAGGTGTGTTTGTGTCATTGGATGATCAATTAGGTCATTTTCGTCCTTTCTATGCTTATTTTTGTCCAATTAGGGTTTTTAAGCAATCTTGTGCATCCAATAAGTTCATTTGTGTCATTGGATGATCAATTAGGTCATTTTCGTCCTCCCTAGGCATATTCTTGTCCAACTAGGGTTTCTAACCAATCTTGTGCTTCCAATAGATGTGTTTGTGTCATTGGATGATCAATTAGGTCATTTTCGTCCTCCCTAGGCTTATTCTTGTCCAATTAGGGTTTTTAACCAATCTTGTGCATCCAATAGGTGTGTTTGTGTCATTGGATGATCAATTAGGTCATTTTCGTCCTCCCTAGGCTTATTCTTGTCCAATTAGGGTTTTTAACCAATCTTGTGCATCCAATAGGTGTGTTTGTGTCATTGGATGATCAATTAGGTCATTTTCGTCCTCCCTAGGCTTATTCTTGTCCAATTAGGGTTTTTAAGCAATCTTGTACATCCAATAAGTTCATTTGTGTCATTGGATTAACATTTAGGTCATTTTCGTCCTCCCTAGGCATATTCTTGTCCAATTAGGGTTTTTAACCAATCTTGTGCATCCAATAGGTGTGTTTGTGTCATTGGATGATCAATTAGGTCATTTTCGTGCTCCCTAGGCATATTCTTGTCCAGTTAGGGTTTTTAACCAATCTTGTGCATGCAATAGGTGTGTTTGTGTCATTGGATGATCAATTAGGTCATTTTCGTCCTCCCTAGGCTTATTCTTGTCCAATTAGGGTTTTTAACCAATCTTGTGCATCCAATAAGTTGAGTTGTGTCATTGGATTAACATTTAGGTCATTTTCGTTCTCCCTAGGCTTATTCTTGTCCAATTAGGGTTTTTAACCAATCTTGTGCATCCAATAAGTTCATTTGTGTTATTGGATTAACATTTAGGTCATATTCGTCCTCCCTAGGCATATTCTTGTGCAATTAGGGTTTTTAACCAATCTTGTGCATCCAATAGGTGTGTTTGTGTCATTGGATGATCAATTAGGTCATTTTCGTCCTCCCTAGGCTTATTCTTGTCCAATTAGGGTTTTTAACCAATCTTGTGCATCCAATAGGTGTGTTTGTGTCATTGGATGATCAATTAGGTCATTTTCGTCCTCCCTAGGCTTATTCTTGCCCAATTAGGGTTTTTAACAAATCTTGTGCATCCAATAAGTTGAGTTGTGTCATTGGATTAGCATTTAGGTCATTTTCGTCCTCCCTAGGCTTATTTTTGTCCAATTAGGGTTTTTAACCAATCTTGTGCATCCAATAAGTTCATTTGTGTCATTGGATTAACATTTAGGTCATTTTCGTCCTCCCTAGGCATATTCTTGTCCAATTAGGGTTTTTATTCAATCTTGTGCATCCAATAGGTGTGTTTGTGTCATTGGATGATCAATTAGGTCATTTTCGTCCTCCCAAGGCTTCTTCTTGTCCAATTAGGATTTTTAACCAATCTTGTGCATCCAATAAGTTCATTAGTGTCATTGGATGATCAATTAGGTCATTTTCGTCCTCCCTAGGCATGTTCTTGTCCAACTAGGGTTTTTAACCTATCTAGTGCATCCAATAGGTGTGTTTGTGTCATTGGATGATCAATTAGGTCATTTTCGTCCTCCCTAGGCTTATTCTTGTCCAATTAGAGTTTTTAACCATTCTTGTGCATCCAATAAGTTGAGTTGTGACAATGGATTAACATTTAGGTCATTTTCGTTCTCTCTAGCCTTATTCTTGTCCAATTAGGGTTTTTAACCAATCTTGTGCGTCCAATAAGTTCATTTGTGTCATTGGGTTAACATTTAGGTCATATCCGTCCTCCCTAGGCATATTCTTGTCCAATTAGGGTTTTTAACCAATCTTGTGCATCCAATAGGTTTGTTTATGTCATTGGATGATCAATTAGGTCATTTTCGTCCTCCATAGGCTTATTCGTGTCCAATTAGGGTTTTTAACCAATCTTGTGCATCCAATAAGTTTGTTTGTGTCATTGAATTAATATTTAGGTCATTTTCGTCCTCCCTAGGCATATTCTTGTCCAATTAGGGTTTTTAACCAATCTTGTGCATTCAATAGGTGTGTTTGTGTCATTGGATGATCAATTAGGTTATTTGCGTCCTCCCTAGGCATATTCTTGTCCAATTAGGGTTTTTAACCAATCTTGTGCATCCAATAGGTGTGTTTGTGTCATTGGATGATCAATAAGGTCATTTTCGTCCTCCCTAGGCTTATTCTTGTCCAATTAGGGTTTTTAACCAATCTTGTGCATCCAATAAGTTGAGTTGTGTCATTGGATTAACATTTAGGTCATTTTCATTCTCCCTAGGCTTATTCTTGTCGAATTAGGTTTTTAACCAATCTTGTGCATACAATAAGTTCATTTGTGTCATTGGATTCACATTTAGGTCATTTTCGTCCTCCCTAGGCATATTCTTGTCCAATTAGGGTTTTTAACCAATCTTGTGCATCCAATAGGTGTGTTTATCTCGTTGGATGATCAATTAGGTCACTTTGATCTTCCCTAGGCTTATTCTTGTCCAATTAGGGTTTTTAATTAATCTTGTGCATCCAATAAGTTCATTTGTGTCATTGGATTAACATTTAGGTCATTTTCGTCCTCCCTAGGCATATTCTTGTCCAATTAGGGTTTTTAACCAATCTTGTGCATCCAATAGGTGTGTTTGTGTCATTGGATGATCAATTAGGTCATTTTCCTCCTCCCTAGGCTTATTCTTGTCCAATTAGGGTTTTTAACAAATCTTGTGCATCCAATTAGTTCATTTGTGTCATTGGATGATCAATTAGGTCA
Organism: Cicer pinnatifidum; assembly: GCA_037974775.1. Classification (NCBI taxonomy): domain Eukaryota; kingdom Viridiplantae; phylum Streptophyta; class Magnoliopsida; order Fabales; family Fabaceae; genus Cicer; species Cicer pinnatifidum. The sequence goes on from JBBPBR010001692.1 coordinate 137,129, forward strand.
TTTTCGTCCTCCCTAGGCATATTCTTGTCCAACTATGGTTTTTAACAAATCTTGTGCATCCAATAGGTGTGTTTGTGTCATTGGATGATCAATTAGGTCATTTTCGTCCTCCCTAGCCTTATTCTTGTCCAATTAGGAATTTTAACCAATCTTGTGCGTCCAATAAGTTCATTTGTGTCATTGGGTTAACATTAAGGTCATATCCGTTCTCCCTAGGCATATTCTTGTCCAATTAGGGTTTTTAACCAATCTTGTGCATCCAATAGGTGTGTTTGTGTCATTGGATGATCAATTAGGTCATTTTCGTCCTCCATTGGCTTATTCGTGTCCAATTAGGGTTTTTAACCAATCTTGTGCATCCAATAAGTTTGTTTGTGTCATTGAATTAATATTTAGGTCATTTTCGTCCTCCCTAGGCATATTCTTGTCAAATTAGGACTTTAACCAATCTTGTGCATCCAATAGGTGTGTTTGTGTCCTTGGATGATCAATTAGGTCATTTTCGTCCTCCCTAGGCTTATTCTTGTCCAATTAGGGTTTTTAACCAATCTTGTGCATCCAATAAGTTCATTAGTTTCATTGGATGATCAATTAGGTCATTTTCGTCCTCCCTAGGCATGTTCTTGTCCAACTAGGGTTTTTAACTAATCTTGTGCATCCAATAGGTGTGTTTGTGTCATTGGATGATCAATTAGGTCATTTTCGTCCTCCCTTGGCTTATTCTTGTCCAAATAGGGTTTTTAACCAATCTTGTGCATCCAATAAGTTGAGTTGTGACATTGGATTAACATTTAGGTCATTTTCGTTCTCCCTAGGCTTATTCTTGTCCAAATAGGGTTTTTAACCAATCTTGTGCATCCAATAAGTTCATTTGTGTCATTGGATTAACATTTAGGTCATATCCGTCCTCCCTAGGCATATTCTTGTCCAATTAGGGTTTTTAACCAATCTTGTGCATCCAATAGGTGTGTTTGTGTCATTGGATGATCAATTAGGTCATTTTCGTCCTCCATAGGCTTATTCTTGTCCAATTAGGGTTTTTAACTAATCTTGTGCATCCAATAAGTTTGTTTGTGTCATTGAATTAATATTTAGGTCATTTTCGTTCTCCCTAGGCATATTCTTGTCCAATTAGGGTTTTTAACCAATCTTGTGCATTCAATAGGTGTGTTTGTGTCATTGGATGATGAATTAGGTCATTTTCGTCCTCCCTAGGCATATTCTTGTCCAATTAGGGTTTTTAACCAATCTTGTGCATCCAATAGGTTTGTTTGTGTCATTGGATGATCAATTAGGTCATTTTCGTCCTCCCTAGGCTTATTCTTGTCCAATTAGGGTTTTTAACCAATCTTGTACATCCAATAGCTGTGTTTGTGTCATTGGATGATCAATTAGGTCATTTTCGTCCTTCCTAGGCATATTCTTGTCCAATTAGGGTTTTTAACCAATCTTGTGCATCCAATAGGTGTGTTTCTGTCATTGGATGATCAATTAGGTCATTTTCGTCCTCCCTAGGCATATTCTTGTCCAATTAGGGTTTGTAACCAATCTTGTGCATCCAATAGGTGTGTTTGTGTCATTGGATGATCAATTGGGTCACTTTCGTCCTCCCTACGCTTATTCTTGTCCAATTAGGGGTTTTAACCAATCTTGTGCATCCAATAAGTTGAGTTGTGTCATTGGATTAACATTTAGGTCATTTTCGTTCTCCCTAGGCTTATTCTTGTCCAATTAGGGTTTTTAACCAATCTTGTGCATCCAATAGGTGTGTTTGTGTCATTGGATGATCAATTAGGTCATTTTCGTCCTCCCTAGGCTTATTCTTGTCCAATTAGGGTTTTTAACCAATCTTGTGCATCCAATAGGTGTGTTTGTGTCATTGGATGATCAATTAGGTCATTTTCGTCCTCCCTAGGCTTATTCTTGTCCAATTAGGGTTTTTAACCAATCTTTTGCATCCAATAGGTGTGTTTGTGTCATTGGATGACCAATTAGGTCATTTTCGTCCTCCCAAGGCATATTCTTGTCCAATTAGGGTTTTTAACCAATCTTGTGCATCCCATAGGTGTGTTTGTGGCAATGGATGATCAATTAGGTCATTTTCGTCCTCCCTAGGCTTATTCTTGTCCAATTAGGGTTTTTAACCAATCTTGTGCATCCAATAGGTGTGTTTGTGTCATTGGATGATCAATTAGGTCATTTTCGTCCTCCCTAGGCTTATTCTTGTCCAATTAGGGTTTTTAACCAATCTTGTGCATCCAATAGGTGTGTTTGTGTCATTGGATGATCAATTAGGTCATTTTCGTCCTCCCTAGGCTTATTCTTGTCCAATTAGGGTTTTTAACCAATCTTGTGCATCCAATAGGTGTGTTTGTGTCATTGGATGATCAATTAGGTCATTTTCATCATCCCAAGGCTTATTCTTGTCCAATTAGGGTTTTTAACCAATCTTGTGCATCCAATAACTTTGTTTGTGTCATTGAATTAATATTTAGGTCATTTTCGTCCTCCTTAGGCATATTCTTGTCGAATTAGGGTTTTTAACCAATCTTGTGAATCCAATCGGTGTGTTTCTGTCATTGGATGATCAATTAGGTCATTTTCGTCCTCCCTAGGCTTATTCTTGTCCAATTAGGGTTTTTAACCAATCTTGTGCATCCAATAGGTGTGTTTGTGTCATTGGATGATCAATTAGGTCATTTTCGTCCTCCCTAGGCTTATTCTTGTCCAATTAGGGTTTTTAACCAATCTTGTGCATCCAATAGGTGTGTTTGTGTCATTGGATGATCAATTAGGTCATTTTCGTCCTCCCTAGGCTTATTCTTGTCCAATTAGGGTTTTTAACCAATCTTGTGCATCCAATAGGTGTGTTTGTGTCATTGGATGATCAATTAGGTCATTTTCGTCCTTTCTATGCTTATTTTTGTCCAATTAGGGTTTTTAAGCAATCTTGTGCATCCAATAAGTTCATTTGTGTCATTGGATGATCAATTAGGTCATTTTCGTCCTCCCTAGGCATATTCTTGTCCAACTAGGGTTTCTAACCAATCTTGTGCTTCCAATAGATGTGTTTGTGTCATTGGATGATCAATTAGGTCATTTTCGTCCTCCCTAGGCTTATTCTTGTCCAATTAGGGTTTTTAACCAATCTTGTGCATCCAATAGGTGTGTTTGTGTCATTGGATGATCAATTAGGTCATTTTCGTCCTCCCTAGGCTTATTCTTGTCCAATTAGGGTTTTTAACCAATCTTGTGCATCCAATAGGTGTGTTTGTGTCATTGGATGATCAATTAGGTCATTTTCGTCCTCCCTAGGCTTATTCTTGTCCAATTAGGGTTTTTAACCAATCTTGTGCATCCAATAGGTGTGTTTGTGCTATTGGATGATCAGTTAGGTCATTTTCGTCCTCCCTATGCATATTCTTGTCCAATTAGGGTTTTTAACCAATCTTGTGCATCCAATAGGTGTGTTTGTGTCATTGGATGATCAATTAGGTCATTTTCGTCCTCCCTAGGCTTATTCTTGTCCAATTAGGGTTTTTAACCAATCTTGTGCATCCAATAGGTGTGTTGGTGTCATTGGATGATCAATTAGGTCATTTTCGTCCTCCCTAGGCTTATTCTTGTCCAATTAGGGTTTCTAACCAATCTTGTGCATCCAATAGGTGTGTTTGTGTCATTGGATGATCAATTACGTCATTTTCGTCCTCCCTAGGCTTATTCTTGTCCAATTAGGGTTTTTAACCAATCTTGTGCATCCAATAGGTGTGTTTGTGTCATTGGATGATCAATTAGGTCGTTTTCGTCCTCCCTAGGCTTATTCTTGTCCAATTAGGGTTTCTAACCAATCTTGTGCATCCAATAGGTGTGTTTGTGTCATTGGATGATCAATTACGTCATTTTCGTCCTCCCTAGGCTTATTCTTGTCCAATTAGGGTTTTTAACCAATCTTGTGCATCCAATAGGTGTGTTTGTGTCATTGGATGATCAATTAGGTCATTTTCGTCCTCCCTAGGCTTATTCTTGTCCAATTAGGGTTTTTAACCAATATTGTGCATCCAATAACTTTGTTTGTGTCATTGGATGATCCATTAGGTCATTTTCGTCCCCCCTTGGCATATTCTTCTCCAACTAGGGTTTTAAACCAATCTTGTGCATCCAATAGGTGTGTTTGTGTCATTGGATGATCAATTAGGTCATTTTCGTCCTCCCTAGGCATATTCTTGTCCAACTAGGGTTTTTAACCAATCTTGTGCGTCCAATAGGTGTGTTTGTGTCATTGGATGATCAATTAGGTCATTTTCGTCCTCCCTAGGCTTATTCTTGTCCAATTAGGGTTTTTAACGAATCTTGTGCATCCAATAAGTTCATTTGTGTCATTGGATTAACATTTAGGTCATTTTCGTCCTCCCTAGGCATATTCTTGTCCAAATAGGGATTTTAACCAATCTTGTGCTTCCAATAGGTGTGTTTGTGTCATTGGATGATCAATTAGGTCATTTTCGTCCTCCCTAGGCTTATTCTTGTCCAATTAGGGTTTTTAACCAATCTTGTGCATCCAATATGTTTGTTAGTGTCATTGAATTAATATTTAGGTCATTTTCGTCCTCCCTAGGCATATTCTTGTCCAATTAGGGTTTTTAACCAATCTTGTGCATCCAAAAGGTGTGTTTGTGTCATTGCATGATCAATTAGGTCATTTTCGTCCTCCCTAGGCATATTCTTGTCCAATTAGGGTTTTTAACCAATCTTGTGCATCCAATAGGTGTGTTTGTGGCAATGGATGATCAATTAGGTCATTTTCGTCCTCCCTAGGCTTATTCTTGTCCAATTAGGGTTTTTAACCAATCTTGTGCATCCAATAAGTTGATTTGTGTCATTGGATTAACATTTAGGTCATTTTCGTCCTCCCTAGGCTTATTCTTGTCCAATTAGGGTTTTTAACCAATCTTGTGCATCCAATAACTTTGTTTGTGTCATTGAATTAATATTTAGGTCATTTTCGTCATCCCTAGGCATATTCTTGTCCAATTAGGGTTTTTAACCAATCTTTTGCATCTAATAGGTGTGTTTGTGTCATTGGATGATCAATTAGGTCATTTTCGTCCTCCCTAGGCTTATTCTTGTCCAATTAGGGTTTTTAACCAATCTTGTGCATCCAATAGGTGTGTTTGTGTCATTGGATGATCAATTAGGTCATTTTCGTCCTCCCTAGGCTTATTCTTGTCCAATTAGGGTTTTTAACCAATCTTGTGCATCCAATAAGTTGAGTTGTGTCGTTGGATTAACATTTAGGTCATTTTCATTCTCCCTAGGCTTATTCTTGTCGAATTCGGTTTTTAACCAATCTTGTGCATCCAATAAGTTCATTTGTGTCATTGGATTCACATTTAGGTCATTTTCGTCCTCCCTAGGCATATTCTTGTCCAATTAGGGTTTTTAACCAATCTTGTGCATCCAATAGGTGTGTTTATCTCATTGGATGATCAATTAGGTCACTTTGATCCTCCCTAGGCTTATTCTTGTCCAATTAGGGTTTTTAACCAATCTTGTGCATCCAATAAGTTCATTTGTGTCGTTGGATTAACATTTAGGTCATTTTCGTCCTCCCTAGGCATATTCTTGTCCAATTAGGGTTTTTAACCAATCTTGTGCATCCAATAGGTGTGTTTGTGTCATTGGATGATCAATTTAGGTCATTTTCGTCCTCCCTAGGCATATTCTTGTCAAATTAGCGTTTTTAACCAATCTTGTGCATCCAATAGGTGTGTTTGTGTCATTGGATGATCAATTAGGTCATTTTCGTCCTCCCTAGGCTTATTCTTGTCCAATTAGGGTTTTTAACCAATCTTTTGCATCCAATAGGTGTGTTTGTGTCATTGGATGATCAATTAGGTCATTGTCGTCCTCCATATGCTTATTCTTGTCCAATTAGGGTTTTTAACCAATCTTGTGCATCCAATAAGTTGAGTTGTGTCATTGGATTAACATTTAGGTCATTTTCGTCCTCCCTAGGCATATTCTTGTCCAATTAGGGTTTTTAACCAATCTTGTGCATCCAATAGGTGTGTTTGTGTCATTGGATGATCAATTAGGTCATTTTCGTCCTCCCTAGGCTTATTCTTGTCCAATTAGGGTTTTTAACCAATCTTGTGCATCCAATAGGTGTGTTTGTGTCATTGGATGATCAATTAGGTCATTTTCGTCCTCCCTAGGCTTATTCTTGTCCAATTAGGGTTTTTAACCATTCTTGTGCATCCAATAGGTGTGTTTGTGTCATTGGATGATCAATTAGGTCATTGTTGTCCTCCCTAGGCTTATTCTTGTCCAATTAGGGTTTTTAACCAATCTTGTGCATCCAATAGGTGTGTTTGTGTCATTGGATGATCAATTAGGTCATTTTCGTCCTCCCTAGGCTTATTCTTGTCCAATTAGGGTTTTTAACCAATCTTGTGCATCCAATAAGTTCATTTGTGTCATTGGATGATTAATTAGGTCATTTTCGTCCTCCCTAGGCATATTCTTGTCCAACTAGGGTATTAAACAAATCTTGTGCATCCAATAGGTGTGTTTGTGTCATTGGATGATCAATTAGGTCATTTTCGTCCTCCCTAGGCTTATTCTTGTCCAATTAGGGTTTTTAACCAATCTTGTGCATCCAATAGGTGTGTTTGTGTCATTGGATGATCAATTACGTCATTTTCGTCCTCCGTAGACTTATTCTTGTCCAATTAGGGTTTTCAACCAATCTTGTGCATCCAATAGGTGTGTTTGTGTCATTGGATGATCAATTAGGTCAATTTCATCCTCCCTAGGCATGTTCTTGTCCAACTAGGGTTTTTAACCAATCTTGTGCATCCAATAGGTGTGTTTGTGTCATTGGATGATCAATTAGGTCATTTTCGTCCTCCCTTGGCTTATTCTTGTCCAAATAGGGTTTTTAACCAATCTTGTGCATCCAATAAGTTGAGTTGTGACATTGGATTAACATTTAGGTCATTTTCGTTCTCCCTAGGCTTATTCTTGTCCAAATAGGGTTTTTAACCAATCTTGTGCATCCAATAAGTTCATTTGTGTCATTGGATTAACATTTAGGTCATATCCGTCCTCCCTAGGCATATTCTTGTCCAATTAGGGTTTTTAACCAATCTTGTGCATCCAATAAGTTCATTAGTGTCATTGGATGATCAATTAGGTCATTATCGTCCTCCCTAGGCATGTTCTTGTCCAACTAGGGTTTTTAACCAATCTTGTGCATCCAATAGGTGTGTTTGTGTCATTGGATGATCAATTAGGTCATTTTCGTCCTCCCTAGGCTTATTCTTGTCCAATTCGGGTTTTTAACCAATCTTGTGCATCCAATAGGTGTGTTTGTGTCATTGGATGATCAATTAGGTCATTTTCGTCCTCCCTAGGCATATTGTTGTCCAATTAGGGTTTTTAACCAATCTTGTGCATCCAATAGGTGTGTTTGTGTCATTGGATGATCAATTAGGTCATTTTCGTCCTCTCTAGGCTTATTCTTGTCCAATTAGGGTTTTTAACCAATCTTGTGCATCCAATAGGTGTGTTTGTGTCATTGGATGATCAATTAGGTCATTTTCATCCTCCCTAGGCTTATTCTTCTCCAATTAGGGTTTTTAACCAATCTTGTGCATCCAATAAGTTCATTTGTGTCATTGGATGATCAATTAGGTGATTTTCGTCCTCCCTAGGCATATTCTTGTCCAACTAAGGTTTTAAACCAATCTTGTGCATCCAATAGGTGTGTTTGTGTCATTGGATGATCAATTAGGTCATTTTCGTCCTCCCTAGGCTTATTCTTGTCCAATTAGGGTTTTTAACCAATCTTGTGCATCCAATAGGTGTGTTTGTGTCATTGGATGATCAATTAGGTCATTTTCGTCCTCCCTAGGCTTATTCTTGTCCAATTAGGGTTTTTAACCAATCTTGTGCATCCAATAGGTGTGTTTGTGTCATTGGATGATCAATTAGGTCATTTTCGTCCTTTCTATGCTTATTTTTGTCCAATTAGGGTTTTTAAGCAATCTTGTGCATCCAATAAGTTCATTTGTGTCATTGGATGATCAATTAGGTCATTTTCGTCCTCCCTAGGCATATTCTTGTCCAACTAGGGTTTCTAACCAATCTTGTGCTTCCAATAGATGTGTTTGTGTCATTGGATGATCAATTAGGTCATTTTCGTCCTCCCTAGGCTTATTCTTGTCCAATTAGGGTTTTTAACCAATCTTGTGCATCCAATAGGTGTGTTTGTGTCATTGGATGATCAATTAGGTCATTTTCGTCCTCCCTAGGCTTATTCTTGTCCAATTAGGGTTTTTAACCAATCTTGTGCATCCAATAGGTGTGTTTGTGTCATTGGATGATCAATTAGGTCATTTTCGTCCTCCCTAGGCTTATTCTTGTCCAATTAGGGTTTTTAACCAATCTTGTGCATCCAATAGGTGTGTTTGTGTCATTGGATGATCAATTAGGTCATTTTTGTCCTCCCTAGGCTTATTTTTGTCCAATTAGTGTTTTTAACCAATCTTGTGCATCCAATAAGTTCATTTGTGTCATTGGATGATCAATTAGGTCATTTTCATCCTCCCTAGGCATATTCATGTCCAACTATGGTTTTTAACCAATCTTGTGCATCCAATAGGTGTGTTTGTGTGATTGGATGATCAATTAGGTCATTTTCGTCCTCCCTAGGCTTATTCTTGTCCAATTAGGGTTTTTAACCAATCTTGTGCATCCAATAGGTGTGTTTGTGTCATTGGATGATCAATTAGGTCATTTTCGTCCTCCCTAGGCTTATTCTTGTCCAATTAGGGTTTTTAACCAATCTTGTGCATCCAATAGGTGTGTTTGTGTCATTGGATGATCAATTAGGTCATTTTTATCCTCCCTAGGCTTATTCTTGTCCAATTAGGATTTTTAACCAATCTTGTGCATCCAATAGGTGTGTTTGTGTCATTGGATGATCAATTAGGTAATTTTCGTCCTCCCTAGGCTTATTCTTGTCCAATTAGGGTTTTTAACCAATCTTGTGCATCCAATAGGTGTGTTTGTGTCATTGGATGATCAATTAGGTCATTTTCGTCCTCCCTAGGCTTATTCTTGTCCAATTAGGGTTTTTAACAAATCTTGTGCATCCAATAAGTTCATTTGTGTCATTGGATGATCAATTAGGTAAATTTCGTCCTCCCTAGGCATCTTCTTGTCCAACTACGGTTTTTAACCAATTTTGTGCATCCAATAGGTGTGTTTGTGTCATTGGATGATCAATTAGGTCATTTTCGTCCTCCCTAGGCTTATTCTTGTCCAATTAGGGTTTTTAACCAATCTTGTGCATCCAATAGGTGTGTTTGTGTCATTGGATGATCAATTAGGTCATTTTCGTCCTCCCTAGGCTTATTCTTGTCCAATTAGGGTTTTTAACCAATCTTGTGCATCCAATAGGTGTGTTTGTGTCGTTGGATGATCAATTAGGTCATTTTCGTCCTCCCTAGGCTTATTCTTGTCCAATTATGGTTTTTAGCCAATCTTGTGCATCCAATAGGTGTGTTTGTGTCATTGGATGATCAATTAGGTCATTTTCGTCCTCCCTAGGCTTATTCTTGTCCAATTAGGGTTTTTAACCAATCTTGTGCATCCAATAGGTGTGTTTGTGTCATTGGATGATCAATTACGTCATTTACGTCCTCCCTAGGCATATTCTTGTCCAATTAGGGTTTTTAACCAATCTTGTGCATCTAATAGGTGTGTTTGTGTCATTGGATGATCAATTAGGTCATTTTCGTCCTCCCTAGGCTTATTCTTGTCCAATTAGGGTTTTTAACCAATCTTGTGCATCCAATAGGTGTGTTTGTGTCATTGGATGATCAATTAGGTTATTTTCGTCCTCCGTAGGCTTATTCTTGTCCAATTATGGTTTTTAACCAATCTTGTGCATCCAATAGGTGTGTTTGTGTCATTGGATGATCAATTAGGACATTTTCGTCCTCCCTAGGCATATTCTTGTCCAATTAGGGTTTTTAACCAATCTTGTGCATCCAATAGGTGTGTTTGTGTCATTGGATGATCAATTAGGTCATTTTCGTCCTCCATAGGCTTATTCTTGTCCAATTAGGGTTTTTAACCGATCTTGTGCATCCAATAGGTGTGTTTGTGTCATTGGATGATCAATTAGGTCATTTTCGTCCTCTCTAGGCATATTATTGTCCAATTATGGTTTTTAACCAATCTTGTGCATCCAATAGGTGTGTTTGTGTCATTGGATGATCAATTAGGTCATTTTCGTCCTCCCTAGGCTTATTCTTGTCCAATTAGGGTTTTTAACCAATCTTGTACATCCAATACGTTGAGTTGTGTCATTGGATTAACATTTAGGTAATTTTCGTCCTCCCTAGGCTTATTCTTGTCCAATTAGGGTTTTTAACCAATCTTGTGCATCCAATAAGTTCATTTGTGTCATTGGATTAACATTTAGGTCATTTTCGTCCTCCCTAAGCATATTCTTGTCCAATTAGGGTTTTTAACCAATCTTGTGCATCCAATAGGTGTGTATGTATCATTGGATGATCAATTAGGTTATTTTCGTCCTCCCTAGGCTTATTCTTGTCCAATTAGGGTTTTTAACCAATCTTGTGCATCCAATAGGTGCTTAACCAATCTTGTGCATCCAATAGGTGTGTTTGTGGCAATAGATGATCAATTAGGTCATTTTCGTCCTCCCTAGGCTTATTCTTGTCCAATTAGGGTTTTTAACCGATCTTGTGCATCCAATAGGTGTGTTTGTGTCATTGGATGATCAATTAGGTCATTTTCGTCCTCCATAGGCATATTCTTGTCCAATTAGGGTTTTTAACCAATCTTGTGCATCCAATAGGTCTGTTTGTGTCATTGGATGATCAATTAGGTCATTTTCGTCCTCCCTAGGCTTATTCTTGTCCAATTAGGGTTTTTAACCAATCTTGTGCATCCAATAGGTGTGTTTGTGTCATTGGATGATCAATTAGGTCATTTTCGTCCTCCCTAGGCTTATTCTTGTCCAATTAGGGTTTTTAACCAATCTTGTGCATCCAATAAGTTGAGTTGTGTCATTGGATTAACATTTAGGTCATTTTCGTTCTCCCTAGGCTTATTCTTGTCCAATTAGGGTTTTTAACCAATCTTGTGCATCCAATAGGTGTGTTTGTGTCATTGGATGATCAATGAGGTCATTTTCGTCCTCCCTAGGCATATTCTTGTCCAATTTGGGTTTTTAACCAATCTTGTGCATCCAATAGGTGTGTTTGTGTCATTGGATGATCAATTAGGTCATTTTCGTCCTCCCTAGGCTTATTCTTGTCCAATTAGGGTTTTTAACCAATCTTGTGCATCCAATAGGTGTGTTTGTGTCATTGGATGATCAATTAGGTCATTTTCGTCCTCCCTAGGCTTATTCTTGTCCAATTAGGGTTTTTAACCAATCTTGTGCATCCAATAAGTTCATTTGTGTCATTGGATGATTAATTAGGTCATTTTCGTCCTCCCTAGGATTATTCTTGTCCAACTAGGGTATTAAACCAATCTTGTGCATCCAATAGGTGTGTTTGTGTCATTGGATGATCAATTAGGTCATTTTCGTCCTCCCTAGGCTTATTCTTGTCCAATTAGGGTTTCTAACCAATCTTGTGCATCCAATAGGTGTGTTTGTGTCATTGGATGATCAATTACGTCATTTTCGTCCTCCCTAGGCTTATTCTTGTCCAATTAGGGTTTTTAACCAATCTTGTGCATCCAATAGGTGTGTTTGTGTCATTGGATGATCAATTAGGTCATTTTCGTCCTCCCTAGGTTTATTCTTGTCCAATTAGGGTTTTTAACAAATCTTGTGCATCCAATAAGTTCATTTGTGTCATTGGAAGATCAATTAGGTCATTTTCGTCCTCCCTAGGCATATTCTTCTACAACTAGGGTTTTTAACCAATCTTGTGCATCCAATAAGTTCATTTGTGTCATTGGATGATCAATTAGGTCATTTTTGTCCTCCCTAGGATTATTCTTGTCCAATTAGGGTTTTTAACCAATCTTGTGCATCCAATAGGTGTGTTTGTGTCATTGGATGATCAATTAGGTCATTTTCGTCCTCCCTAGGCTTATTCTTGTCCAATTAGGGTTTTTAACCAATCTTGTGCATCCAATAGGTGTGTTTGTGTCATTGGATGATCAATTAGGTCATTTTCGTCCTCCCTAGGCTTATTCTTGTCCAATTAGGGTTTTTAACCAATCTTGTGCATCCAATAGGTGTGTTTGTGTCATTGGATGATCAATTACGTCATTTTCGTCCTCCCTAGACTTATTCTTGTCCAATTAGGGTTTTCAACCAATCTTGTGCATCCAATAGGTGTGTTTGTGTCATTGGATGATCAATTAGGTCAATTTCATCCTCCCTAGGCTTATTCTTGTCCAATTAGGGTTTTTAACCAATCTTGTGCATCCAATAGGTGTGTTTGTGTCATTGGATGATCAATTAGGTCATTTTCGTCCTCCCTAGGCATATTCTTGTCAAATTAGGGTTTTAAACCAATCTTGTGCATCCAATAGGTGTGTTTGTGTCATTGGATGATCAATTAGGTCATTTTCGTCCTCCCTTGGCTTATTCTTGTCCAAATAGGGTTTTTAACCAATCTTGTGCATCCAATAAGTTGAGTTGTGACATTGGATTAACATTTAGGTCATTTTCGTTCTCCCTAGGCTTATTCTTGTCCAAATAGTGTTTTTAACCAATCTTGTGCATCCAATAAGTTCATTTGTGTCATTGGATTAACATTTAGGTCATATCCGTCCTCCCTAGGCATATTCTTGTCCAAATAGGGTTTTTAACCAATCTTGTGCATCCAATAGGTGTGTTTGTGTCATTGGATGATCAATTAGGTCATTTTCGTCCTCCATAGGCTTATTCTTGTCCAATTAGGGATTTTAACTAATCTTGTGCATCCAATAAGTTTGTTTGTGTCATTGAATTAATATTTAGGTCATTTTCGTTCTCCCTAGGCATATTCTTGTCCAATTAGGGTTTTTAACCAATCTTGTGCATTCAATAGGTGTGTTTGTGTCATTGGATGATGAATTAGGTCATTTTCGTCCTCCCTAGGCATATTCTTGTCCAATTAGGGTTTTTAACCAATCTTGTGCATCCAATAGGTTTGTTTGTGTCATTGGATGATCAATTAGGTCATTTTCGTCCTCCCTAGGCTTATTCTTGTCCAATTA
>JBBPBR010001693.1:3528-17026 GCA_037974775.1 Cicer pinnatifidum
TGTCCTCCCTAGGCATATTCTTGTCCAATTAGGGTTTTTAACCAATCTTGTGCATCCAATAGGTGTGTTTTTGTCATTGGATGATCAATTAGGTCATTTTCGTCCTCCCTAGGCTTATTCTTGTCCAATTAGGGTTTTTAACGAATATTGTGCATCCAATAAGCTCAATTGTGTCATTGGATTAACATTTAGATCATTTTCGTCCTCCCTAGACATATTCGTGTCCAATTAGGGTTTTTTACCAATCTTGTGCTTCCAATAGGTGTGTTTGTGTCATCGAATTAATATTTAGGTCATTTTCGTCCTCCCTAGGCATATTCTTGTCCAATTAGGGTTTTTAACCAATCTTGTGCATCCAATAGGTGTGTTTGTGTCATTGGATGATCAATTAGGTCATTTTCGTCCTCCCTAGGCATATTCTTGTCCAATTAGGGTTTTTAACCAATCTTGTGCATCCAATAAGTGTGTTTGTGGCATTGGATGATCAATTAGGTCATTTTCGTCCTCCCTAGGCTTATTCTTGTCCAATTAGGGTTTTTAACCAATCTTGTGCATCCAATAAGTTCATTTGTGTCATTGGATTAACATTTAGGTCATGTTCGTCCTCCCTAGGCATATTCTTGTCCAATTAGGGTTTTTAACCAATCTTGTGCTTCCAATTGGTGTGTTTGTGTCGTTGGATAATCAATTAGGTCATTTTCGTCCTCCCTAGGCTTATTCTTGTCCAATTAGGGTTTTTAACCAATCTTGTGCATCCAATAAGTTTGTTTGTGTCATTGAATTAATATTTAGGTCATTTTCGTCCTCCCTAGGCATATTCTTGTCCAATTAGGGTTTTTAACCAATCTTGTGCATCCAATAGGTGTGTTTGTGTCATTGGATGATCAATTAGGTCATTTTCGTCCTCCCTAGGCATATTCTTGTCCAATTAGGGTTTTTATACAATCTTGTGCATCCAATAGGTGTGTTTGTGGCAATGGATGATCAATTAGGTAATTTTCGTCCTCCCTAGGCTTATTCTTGTCCAATTAGGGTTTTTAACCAATCTTGTGCATCCAATAAGTTTGTTTGTGTCATTGAATTAATATTTAGGTCATTTTCGTCCTCCCTAGGCATATTCTTGTCCAATTAGGGTTTTTAACCAATCTTGTGCATCCAATAGGTGTGTTTGTGTCATTGGATGATCAATTAGGTCATTTTCGTCCTCCCTAGGCACATTCTTGTCCAATTAGGGTTTTTAACCAATTTTGTGCATCCAATAAGTTTGTTTATGTCATTGAATTAATATTTAGGTCATTTTCGTCCTCCCTAGGAATATTCTTGTCCAATTAGGGTTTTTATCCAATCTTGTGCATCCAATAGGTGTGTTTGTGTCATTGGATGATCAATTAGGTCATTTTCGTCCTCCCTAGGCTTATTCTTGTCCAATTAGGGTTTTTAACCAATCTTGTGCATCCAATAAGTTTGTTTATGTCATTGAATTAATATTTAGGTCATTTTCGTCCTCCCTAGGCATATTCTTGTCCAATTAGGGTTTTTAACCAATCTTGTGCATCCAATAGGTGTGTTTGTGTCATTGGATGATCAATTAGGTCATTTTCGTCCTCCCTAGGCTTATTCTTGTCCAATTAGGGTTTTTAACCAATCTTGTGCATCCAATAGGTGTGTTTGTGTCATTGGATGATCAATTAGGTCATTTTCGTCCTTCCTAGGCATATTCTTCTCCAATTACGGTTTTTAACTAGTCTTGTGCATCCAATAGGTGTGTTTGTGTCATTGGATGATCAATTAGGTCATTTTCGTCCTCCCAAGGCTTATTCTTGTCCAATTAGGGTTTTTAACCAATCTTGTGCATCCAATAAGTTCATTTGTGTCATTGGATTAACATTTAGGTCATTTTCGTCCTCCCTAGGCATATACTTGTCCAATTAGGGTTTTTAACCAATCTTGTGCATCCAATAGGTGTGTTTGTGTCATTGGATGATCAATTAGGTCATTTTCGTCCTCCCTAGGCTTATTCTTGTCCAATTAGGGTTTTTAATCAATCTTGTGCATCCAATAAATTTGTTTGTGTCATTGAATTAATATTTAGGTCATTTTCGTCCTCCCTAGGCATATTCTTGTCCAATTAGGGTTTTTAACCAATCTTGTGCATCCAATAGGTGTGTTTGTGTCATTGGATGATCAATTAGGTCATTTTCGCCCTCCCTAGGCTTATTCTTGTCCAATTAGGGTTTTTAACCAATCTTTTGCATCCAATAAGTTCATTTGTGTCATTGGATTAACATTTAGGTCATTTTCGTCCTTCCTAGGCATATTCTTATCCAATTAGGGTTTTTAACCAATCTTGTGCATCCAATAGGTGTGTTTGTGTCATTGGATGATCAATTAGGTCATTTTCGTCCTCCCTAGGCTTATTCTTGTCCAATTAGGGTTTTTAACCAATCTTGTGCATCCAATAAGTTCATTTGTTTCATTGAATTAATATTTAGGTCATTTTCGTCCTCCCTAGGCATATTCTTGTCCAATTAGGGTTTTTAACCAATCTTGTGCATCCAATAGGTGTGTTTGTGTCATTGGATGATCAATTAGGTCATTTTCGTCCTCCCTAGGCTTATTCTTGTCCAATTAGGGTTTTTAACCAATCTTGTGCATCCAATAAGTTTGTTTGTGTCATTGAATTAATATTTAGGTCATTTTCGTCCTCCCTAGACATATTCTTGTCCAATTAGGGTTTTTAATCAATCTTGTGCATCCAATAGGTGTGTTTGTGTCATTGGATGATCAATTAGGTCATTTTCGTCCTCCCTAGGCTTATTCTTGTCCAATTAGGGTTTTTAACCAATCTTGTGCATCCAATAAGTTTGTTTTTGTCATTGAATTAATATTTAGGTCATTTTCGTCCTCCCTAGGCTTATTCTTGTCCAATTAGTGTTTTTAACCAATCTTGTGCATCCAATAAGTTTGTTTATGTCATTGAATTAATATTTAGGTCATTTTCGTCCTCCCTAGGCATATTCTTGTCCAATTAGGGTTTTTAACCAATCTTGTGCATCCAATAGGTGTGTTTGTGTCATTGGATGATCAATTAGGTCATTTTCGTCCTCCCTAGGCATATTCTTGTCCAATTAGGGTTTTAACCAATCTTGTGCATCCAATAGGTGTGTTTGTGTCATTGGATGATCAATTAGGTCATTTTCGTCCTCCATAGGCTTATTCTTGTCCAATTAGGGTTTTTAACCAATCTTGTGCATCCAATAAGTTCATTTGTGTCATTGGATGATCAATTAGGTCATTTTCGTCCTCCCTAGGCTTATTCTTGTCCAATTAGGGTTTTTAACCAATCTTGTGCATCCAATAAGTTGAGTTATGTCATTGGATTAACATTTAGATCATTTTCGTTATCCCTAGGCTTATTCTTGTCCAATTAGGGTTTTTAACCAATCTTGTGCATCCAATAAGTTCATTTGTGTTATTGGATTAACATTTAGGTCATATTCGTCCTCCCTAGGCATATTCTTGTCCAATTAGGGTTTTTAACCAATCTTGTGCATCCAATAGGTGTGTTTGTGTCATTGGATGATCAATTAGGTCATTTTCGTCCTCCCTAGGCATATTCTTGTCCAGTTAGGGTTTTTAACCAATCTTGTGCATCCAATAAGTTTGTTTGTGTCATTGAATTAATATTTAGGTCATTTTCGTCCTCCGTAGGCATATTCTTGTCCAATTAGGGTTTTTAACCAATCTTGTGCATCTAATAAGTTCATTAGTGTCATTGGATGATCAATTAGGTCATTTTCGTCCTCCCTAGGCTTATTCTTGTCCAATTATGGTTTTTAACCAATCTTGTGCATCCAATAGGTGTGTTTGTGTCATTGGATGATCAATTAGGTCATTTTCGTCCTCCCTAGGGATATTCTTGTCCAATTAGGGTTTTTAACCAATCTTGTGCATCCAATAAGTTCATTAGTGTCATTGAATGATCAATTAGGTCATTTTTGTCCTCCCTGGGCATGTTCTTGTCCAACTAGGGTTTTTAACCAATCTTGTGCATCCAATAGGTGTGTTTGTGTCATTGGATGATCAATTAGGTCATTTTCGTCCTCCCTAGGCTTATTCTTGTCCAATTAGGGTTTTTAACCAATCTTGTGCATCCAATAAGTTTGTTTGTGTCATTGAATTAATATTTAGGTAATTTTCGTCCTCCCTAGGCATATTCTTGTCCAATTAGGGTTTTTAACCAATCTTGTGCATCTAATAAGTTCATTAGTGTCATTGGATGATCAATTAGGTCATTTTCGTCCTCCCTAGGCTTATTCTTGTCCAATTAGGGTTTTTAACCAATCTTGTGCATCCAATAAGTTCATTAGTGTCATTGGATGATCAATTAGGTCATTTTCGTCCTCCGTAGGCATGTTCTTGTCCAACTAGGGTTTTTAACCAATTTTGTGCATCCAATAGGTGTGTTTGTGTCATTGGATGATCAATTAGGTCATTTTCGTCCTCCCTAGGCTTATTCTTGTCCAATTAGGGTTTTTAACCAATCTTGTGCATCCAATAAGTTTGTTTGTGTCATTGAATTAATATTTAGGTCATTTTCGTCCTCCCTAGGCATATTCTTGTCCAATTAGGGTTTTTAACCAATCTTGTGCATCCTATAGGTGTGTTTGTGTCATTGGATGATCAATTAGGTCATTTTCGTCCTCCCTAGGCTTATTCTTGTCCAATTAGGGTTTTTAACCAATCTTGTGCATCCAATAACTTTGTTTGTGTCATTGAATTAATGTTTAGGTCATTTTCGTCCTCTCTAGGCATATTCTTGTCCAGTTAGGGTTTTTAACCAATCTTGTGCATCCAATAGGTGTGTTTGTGTCATTGGATGATCAATTAGGTCATTTTCGTCCTCCATAGGCTTATTTTTGTCCAATTAGGGTTTTTAACCAATTTTGTGTATCCAATAAGTTCATTTGTGTCATTGGATTAACAATTAGGTCATATCCGTCCTCCCTAGGCATATTCTTGTCCAATTAGGGTTTTTAACCAATCTTATGCATCCAATAGGTGTGTTTGTGTCATTGGATGATCGATTAGGTCATTTTCGTTCTCCTTAGGCTTATTCTTGTCCAATTAGGGTTTTTAACCAATCTTGTGCATCCAATAAGTTTGTTTGTGTCATTGAATTAATATTTAGGTCATTTTCGTCCTCCCTAGGCATATTCTTGTCCAATTAGGGTTTTTAACCAATCTTGTGCATCCAATAGGTGTGTTTGTGTCATTGGATGATCAATTAGGTCATTTTCGTCCTCCCTAGGCTTATTCTTGTCCAATTAGGGTTTTTAACCAATCTTGTGCATCCAATAAGTTTGTTTGTGTCATTGAATTAATATTTAGGTCATTTTCGTCCTCCCTAGGCTTATTCTTGTCCAATTAAGGTTTTTAACCAATCTTGTGCATCCAATAGGTGTGTTTGTGTCATTGGATGACCAATTAGGTCATTTTCGTCCTCCCTAGGCATATTCTTGTCCAATTAGGGTTTTTAACTAATCTTGTGCATCCAATAGGTGTGTTTGTGTCATTGGATGATCAATTAGGTCATTTTTGTTCTCCCTAGGCTTATTCTTGTCCAATTAGGGTTTTTAACCAATCTTGTGCATCCAATAGGTGTGTTTGTGTCATTGGATGATCAATTAGGTCATTTTCTTCCTCCCTAGGCTTATTCTTGTCCAATTAGGGTTTTTAACCAATCTTGTGCATCCGATAAGGTTGTTTGCGTCATTGAATTAATATTTAGGTCATTTTCGTCCTCCCTAGGCATATTCTTGTTCAATTAGGGTTTTTAACCAATCTTGTGCATCCAATAGGTGTGTTTGTGTCATTGGATGATCAATTAGGTCATTTTCGTCCTCCCTAGGCTTATTCTTGTCCAATTAGGGTTTTTAACCATTCTTGTGCATCCAATAACTTTGTTTGTGTCATTGAATTAATATTTAGGTCATTTTCGTCCTCCCTAGGCATATTCTTGTCCAATTAGGATTTTTAACCAATCTTGTGCATTTAATAGGTGTGTTTGTGTCATTGGATGATCAATTAGGTCATTTTCGTCCTCCCAAGGCATATTCTTGTCCAGTTAGGGTTTTTAACCAATCTTGTGCATCCAATAGGTTTTTTTGTGTCATTGGATGATCAATTAGGTCATTTTCGTCCTCCCTAGGCTTATTCTTGGCCAACTAGGGTTTTTAACCAATCTTGTGCATCCAATAGGTGTGTTTGTGTCATTGGATGACCAATTAGGTCATTTTCGTCCTCCCTAGGCTTTTTCTTGTCCAATTAGGGTTTTTAACCAATCTTGTGCATCCAATAGGTGTGTTTGTGTCATTGGATGATCAATTAGGTCATTTTCGTCCTCCCTAGGCTTATTAATGTCCAATTAGGGTTTTTAACCAATCTTGTGCATCCAATAAGTTTGTTTGTGTCATTGAATTAATATTTAGATCATCTTCGTCCTCCCTAGGCATATTCTTGTCCAATTAGGGTTTTTAACCAATCTTGTGCATCCAATAGGTGTGTTTGTGTCATTGGATGATCAATTAGGTCATTTTCGTCCTCCCTAGGCTTATTCTTGTCCAATTAGGGTTTTTAACCGATCTTGTGCATCCAATAGGTGTGTTTGTGTCATTGGATGATCAATTAGGTCATTTTCGTCCTCCCTAGGCTTATTCTTGTCCAATTTGGGTTTTTAACCAATCTTGTGCATCCAATAAGTTGAGTTGTGTCATTGGATTAACATTTAGGTCATTTCCGTCCTCCCTAGGCTTATTCTTGTCCAATTAGGGTTTTTAACCAATCTTGTGCATTCAATAAGTTCATTTGTGTCATTGGATTAACATTTAGGTCATTTTCGTCCTCCCTAGGCATATTCTTGTCCAATTAGGGTTTTTAACCAATCTTGTGCATCCAATAGGTGTGTTTGTGTCATTGGATGATCAATTAGGTTATTTTCGTCCTCCCTAGGCTTATTCTTGTCCAATTAGGGTTTTTAACCAATCTTGTGCATCCAATAGGTGTGTTTGTGTCATTGGATGACCAATTAGGTCATTTTCGTCCTCCCTAGGCATATTCTTGTCCAATTAGGGTTTTTAACGAATCTTGTGCATCCATTAGGTGTGTTTGTGGCAATGGATGATCAATTAGGTCATTTTCGTCCTCCCTAGGCTTATTCTAGTCAAATTAGGGCTTTTAACCAATCTTGTGCATCCAATAGGTGTGTTTGTGTCATTGGATGATCAATTAGGTCATTTTCGTCCTCCCTAGGCTTATTCTTGTCCAATTAGGGTTTTTAACCAATCTTGTGCATCCAATAGGTGTGTTTGTGTCATTGGATGATCAATTAGGTCATTTTCGTCCTCCCTAGGCTTATTCTTGTCCAATTAGGGTTTTTAACCAATCTTGTGCATCCAATAAGTTCATTTGTGTCATTGGATGATCAATTAGGTCATTTTCGTCCTTCCTAGGCATAATCTTGTCCAACTAGGGTTTTAAACAAATCTTGTGCATCCAATAGGTGTGTTTGTGTCATTGGATGATCAATTAGGTCATTTTCGTCCTCCCTAGGCTTATTCTTGTCCAATTAGGGTTTTTAACCAATCTTGTGCATCCAATAGGTGTGTTTGTGTCATTGGATGATCAATTAGGTCATTTTCGTCCTCCCTAGGCTTATTCTTGTCCAATTAGGGTTTTTAACCAATCTTGTGCATCCAATAAGTTCATTTGTGTCATTGGATGATCAATTAGGTCATTTTCGTCCTTACTAGGCATATTCTTGTCCAACTAGGGTTTTAAACCAATCTTGTGCATCCAATAGGTGTGTTTGTGTCATTGGATGATCAATTAGGTCATTTTCGTCCTCCCTAGGCTTATTCTTGTCCAATTAGGGTTTTTAACCAATCTTGTGCATCCAATAGGTGTGTTTGTGTCATTGGATGATCAATTAGGTCATTTTCGTCCTCCCTAGGCTTATTCTTGTCCAATTAGGGTTTTTAACCAATCTTGTGCATCCAATAGGTGTGTTTGTGTCATTGGATGATCAATTAGGTCATTTTCTTCCTCCCTAGGCTTATTCTTGTCCAATTAAGGTTTTTAACCAATCTTGTGCATCCAATAACTTTGATTGTGTCATTGAATTAATATTTAGGTCATTTTCGTCCTCCCTAGGCATATTCTTGTCCAATTAGGGTTTTTAACCAATCTTGTGCATCCAATAGGTGTGTTTGTGTCATTGGATGATCAATTATGTCATTTTCGTCCTCCCTAGGCTTATTCTTGTCCAATTATAGTTTTTATCCAATCTTGTGCATCCAATAGGTGTGTTTGTGTCATTGGATGATCAATTAGGTCATTTTCGTCCTCCCTAGGCTTATTCTTGTCCAATTAGGGTTTTTAACCAATCTTGTGCATCCAATAGGTGTGTTTGTGTCATTGGATGATCAATTAGGTCATTTCAGTCCTCCCTAGGCTTATTCTTGTCCTATTAGGGTTTTTAACCAATCTTGTGCATCCAATAAGTTCATTTGTGTCATTGGATTAACATTTAGGTCATTTTCGTCCTCCCTAGGCATATTCTTGTCCAATTAGGGTTTTTAACCAATCTTGTGCATCCAATAGGTGTGTTTGTGTCATTGGATGATCAATTAGGTCATTTTCGTCCTCCCTAGGCTTATTCTTGTCCAATTAGGGTTTTTAACCAATCTTGTGCATCCAATAGGTGTGTTTGTGTCATTGGATGATCAATTAGGTCATTTTCGTCCTCCCTAGGCTTATTCTTGTCCAATTAGGGTTTTTAACCAATCTTGTGCTTCCAATAAGTTGAGTAGTGTCATTGGATTAACATTTAGGTCATTTTTGTCCTCCCTTGGTTTATTCTTGTCCAATTAGGGTTTTTAACCAATCTTGTGCATCCAATAAGTTTGTTTGTGTCATTGGATTATCAATTAGGTCATTTTCGTCCTCCCTAGGCTTATTTTTGTCCAATTAGGGTTTTTAACCAATCTTGTGCATCCAATAAGTTTGTTTGTGTCATTGAATTAATATTTAGGTCATTTTCGTCCTCCCTAGGCATATTCTTGTCCAATTAGGGTTTTTAACCAATCTTGTGCATCCAATAGGTGTGTTTGTGTCATTGGATGATAAATTATGTCATTTTCGTCCTCCCTAGGCTTATTCTTGTCCAATAAGAGTTTTTAACCAATCTTGTGCATCCAATAACTTTGTTTGTGTCATTGAATTAATATTTAGGTCATTTTCGTCCTCCCTAGGCATATTCTTGTCCAATTAGGGTTTTTAACCAATCTTGTGCATCCAATAGGTGTGTTTGTGTCGTTGGATGATCAATTAGGTTATTTTCGTCCTCCCTAGGCTTATTCTTGTCCAATTAGGGTTTTTAACCAATCTTGTGCATCCAATAAGTTCATTTGTGTTATTGGATTAACATTTAGGTCATATTCGTCCTCCCTAGGCATATTCTTGTCCAATTAGGGTTTTTAACCAATCTTGTGCATCCAATAGGTGTGTTTGTGTCATTGGATTATCAATTAGGTCATTTTCGTCCTCCCTAGGCTTATTCTTGCCCAATTAGGGTTTTTAACCAATCTTGTGCATCCAATAAGTTGAGTTGTGTCATTGGATTAGCATTTAGGTCATTTTCGTCCTCCCTAGGCATATTCTTGTCCAATTAGGATTTTTAACCAATCTTGTGCA
The DNA here is from genome assembly GCA_037974775.1 of Cicer pinnatifidum. Lineage (NCBI taxonomy): Eukaryota > Viridiplantae > Streptophyta > Magnoliopsida > Fabales > Fabaceae > Cicer > Cicer pinnatifidum. The sequence continues at coordinate 13,282 of JBBPBR010001693.1, forward strand.
TCCAATAGGTGTGTTTGTGTCATTGGATGATCAATTAGGTCATTTTCGTCCTCCCTAGGCTTATTCTTGTCCAATTAGGGTTTTTAACCAATCTTGTGCATCCAATAAGTTCATTAGTGTCATTGGATGATCAATTAGGTCATTTTCGTCCTCCTTGGGCATGTTCTTGTCCAACTAGGGTTTTTAACCAATCTTGTGCATCCAATAGGTGTGTTTGTGTCATTGGATGATCAATTAGGTCATTTTCGTCCTCCCTAGGCTTATTCTTGTCCAATTAGGGTTTTTAACCAATCTTGTGCATCCAATAAGTTTGTTTGTGTCATTGAATTAATATCTAGGTCATTTTCGTCCTCCCAAGGCATATTCTGGTCCAATTAGGGTTTTTAACCAATCTTGTGCATCCGATAGGTGTGTTTGTGTTATTGGATGATCAATTAGGTCATTTTCGACCTCCCTAGGCATATTCTTGTCCAATTAGGGTTTTTAACCAATCTTGTGCATCCAATAGGTGTGTTTGTGTCATTGGATGATCAATTAGGTCATTTTCGTCCTCCCTAGGCTTATTCTTGTCCAATTAGGGTTTTTAACCAATCTTGTGCATCCAATAAGTTCATTAGTGTCATTGGATAATCAATTAGTTCATTTTCGTCCTCCCTAGGCATATTATTGTCCAATTAGGGTTTTTAACCAATCTTGTGCATCCAATAAGTTTGTTTGTGTCATTGAATTAATATTTACGTCATTTTCGTCCTCCCTAGGCATATTATTGTCCAATTAGGGTTTTTAACCAATCTTGTGCATCCAATAAGTTCATTTGTGTTATTGGATTAACATTTAGGTCATATTCGTCCTCCGTAGGCATATTCTTGTCCAATTAGGGTTTTTAACCAATCTTGTGCATCCAATAGGTGTGTTTGTGTCATTGGATGATCAATTAGGTCATTTTCGTCCTCCCTAGGCTTATTCTTGTCCAATTAGGGTTTTTAACCAATCTTGTGCATCCAATAAGTTCATTAGTGTCATTGGATGATCAATTAGGTCATTTTCGTCCTTCCTAGGCATGTTCTTGTCCAACTAGGGTTTTTAACCAATCTTGTGCATCCAATAGGTGTGTTTGTGTCATTGGATGATCAATTAGGTCATTTTCGTCCTCCCTAGGCTTATTCTTGTCCAATTAGGGTTTTTTACCAATCTTGTGCATCCAATAAGTTGATTTGTGTCATTGGATTAACATTTAGGTCATTTTCGTCCTCCCTAGGCATATTCTTGTCCAATTAGGGTTTTTAACCAATCTTGTGCATCCAATAGGTGTGTTTGTGTCATTGGATGATCAATTAGGTCATTTTCGTCCTCCCTAGGCTTATTCTTGTCCAATTAGGGTTTTTAACCAATCTTGTGCATCCAATAACTTTGTTTATGTCATTGAATTAATATTTAGGTCATTTTCGTCCTCCCTAGGCTTATTCTTTTCCAATTAGGGTTTTTAACCAATCTTGTGCATCCAATAGGTGTGTTTGTGTCATTGGATGATCAATTAGGTCATTTTCGTCCTCCCTAGGCTTATTCTTGTCCAATTAGGGTTTTTAACCGATCTTGTGCATCCAATAGGTGTGTTTGTGTCATTGGATGATCAATTAGGTCATTTTCGTCCTCTTTAGGAATATTCTTGTCCAATTAGGGTTTTTAACCAATCTTGTGCATCCAATAGGTGTGTTTGTGTCATTGGATGATCAATTAGGTCATTTTCGTCCTCCCTAGGCTTATTCTTGTCCAATTAGGGTTTTTAACCAATCTTGTGCATCCAATAAGTTCATTTGTGTCATTGGATGATAAATTTGGTCATTTTCGTCCTCCATAGGCATATTCTTGTCCAACTAGGGTTTTAAACCAATCTTGTGCATCCAATAGGTGTGTTTGTGTCATTGGATGATCAATTAGGTCATTTTCGTCCTCCCTAGGCTTATTCTTGTCCAATTAGGGTTTTTAACCAATCTTGTGCATCCAATAGGTGTGTTTGTGTCATTGGATGATCAATTAGGTCATTTTCGTCCTCCCTAGGCTTATTCTTGTCCAATTAGGGTTTTTAACCAATCTTGTGCATCCAATAGGTGTGTTTGTGTCATTGGATGATCAATTAGGTCATTTATCGTCCTCCCTAGGCTTATTCTTGTCCAATTAGGGTTTTTAACCAATCTTGTGCATCCAATAGGTTGAGTTGTGTCATTGGATTAACATTTAGGTCATTTTCGTCCTCCCTAGGCATATTCTTGTCCAATTAGGGTTTTTAACCAATCTTGTGCATCCAATAGGTGTGTTTGTGTCATTGGATGATCAATTAGGTCATTTTCGTCCTCCCTAGGCTTATTCTTGTCCAATTAGGGTTTTTAACCAATCTTGTGCATCCAATAGGTGTGTTTGTGTCATTGGATGATCAATTAGGTCATTTTCGTCCTCCCTAGGCTTATTCTTGTCCAATTAGGGTTTTTAACCATTCTTGTGCATCCAATAGGTGTGTTTGTGTCATTGGATGATCAATTAGGTCATTGTTGTCCTCCCTAGGCTTATTCTTGTCCAATTAGGGTTTTTAACCAATCTTGTGCATCCAATAGGTGTGTTTGTGTCATTGGATGATCAATTAGGTCATTTTCGTCCTCCCTAGGCTTATTCTTGTCCAATTAGGGTTTTTAACCAATCTTGTGCATCCAATAACTTTGTTTTGTGTCATTGAATTAATATTTAGGTCATTTTCGTCCTCCCTTGGCATATTCTTGTCCAATTAGGGTTTTTAACCAATCTTGTGCATCCAATAGGTGTGTTTGTGTCATTGGATGCTCAATTAGGTCATTTTCGTCCTCCCTAGGCTTATTCTTGTCCAATTAGGGTTTTTAACCAATCTTGTGCATCCAATAAGTTCATTTGTGTCATTGGATTAACATTTAGGTCATTTTCATCTTCCCTAGGCATATTCTTGTCCAATTAGGATTTTTAACCAATCTTGTGCATCCAATAGGTGTGTTTGTGTCATTGGATGATCAATTAGGTCATTTTCGTCCTCCCTAGGCTTATTCTTGTCCGATTAGGGTTTTTAACCAATCTTGTGCATCCAATAAGTTCATTTGTGTCATTGGATGATCAATTAGGTCATTTTCGTCCTCCCTAGGCTTATTCTTGTCCAACTAGGGTTTTTAACCAATCATGTGCCTCCAATAGGTGTGTTTGTGTCATTGGATGATCAATTAGGTCATTTTCGTCCTCCCTAGGCTTATTCTTGTCCAATTAAGGTTTTTAACCAATTTTGTGCATCCAATAAGTTCATTTGTGTTATTGGATTAATATTTAGGTCATATTCGTCCTCCCTAGGCATATTCTTGTCCAATTAGGGTTTTTAACCAATCTTGTGCATCCAATAGGTGTGTTTGTGTCATTGGATGATCAATTAGGTCATTTTCGTCCTTCCTAGGCATATTCTTGTCCAGTTAGGGTTTTTAACCAATCTTGTGTATCCAATAGGTGTGTTTGTGTCATTGGATGATCAATTAGGTCATTTTCGTCCTCCCTAGGCTTATTCTTGTCCAATTAGGGTTTTTAACCAATCTTGTGCATCTAATAAGTTCATTAGTGTCATTGGATGATCAATTAGGTCATTTTCGTCTTCCCTAGGCATGTTCTTGTCCAACTAGGGTTTTTAACCATTCTTATGCATCCAATAGGTGTGCTTGTGTCATTGGATGATCAATTAGGTCAT
>JBBPBR010001694.1:0-13089 GCA_037974775.1 Cicer pinnatifidum
GCCTAGGGAGGACGAAAATGACCTAATTGATCATCCAATGACACAAACACACCTATTGGTGCACAAGATTGGTTAAAAACCCTAATTGGACAAGAATATGCCTAGGGAGGACGAAAATGACCTAAATATTAATTCAATGACACAAACAAACTTATTGGATGCACAAGATTGGTTAAAAACCCTAATTGGACAAGAATAAGCCTAGGGAGGACGAAAATGACGTAATTGATCATCCAATGACACAAACACACCTATTGGATGCACAAGATTGGTTAAAAACCCTAATTGGACAAGAATAAGCCTAGGGAAGACGAAAATGACGTAATTGATCATCCAATGACACAAACACACCTATTGGATGCAGAAGATTGGTTAAAAACCCTAATTGGACAAGAATAAGCCTAGGGAGGACGAAAATGACCTAATTGATCATCCAATGACACAAACACACCTATTGGATGCACAAGATTGGTTTAATACCCTAGTTGGGCAAGAATATGCCTAGGGAGGACGAAAATGACCTAAATTGATCATCCAATGACACAAACACACCTATTGGATGCACAAGATTGGTTAAAAACCCTAATTGGACAAGAATAAGCCTAGGGAGGACGAAAATGACCTAATTGATCATCGAATGACACAAACACACCTATTGGATGCACAAGATTGGTTAAAAACCCTAATTGGACAAGAATATGCTTAGGGAAGACGAAAATGACCTTAATGTTAATTCAATGTCACAAATGAACTTATTGGATGCACAAGATTGGTTAAAAACCCTAATTGGACAAGAATAAGCCTAGGGAGGATGAAAATGCCCTAATTGATCATCCAATGACACAAACACACCTATTGGATGCACAAGATTGGTTAAAAACCCTAATTGGACAAGAATAAGCCTAGGGAGGACGAAAATGACCTAATTGATCATCCAATGACACAAACACACCTATTGGATGCACAAGATTGGTTAAAAACCCTAATTGGACAAGAATAAGCCTAGGGAGGACGAAAATGACGTAATTGATCATCCAATGACACAAACACACCTATTGGATGCACAAGATTGGTTAAAAACCCTAATTGGACAAGAATATGCTAAGGGAGGACGAAAATGACCTAATTGATCATCCAATGACACAAACACACCTATTGGATGCACAAGATTGGTTAAAAACCCTAATTGGAAAAGAATAAGCCTAGGGAGGACGAAAATGACCTAATTGATCATCCAATGACACAAACACACCTATTGGATGCACAAGATTGGTTAAAAACCCTAATTGGACAAGAATATGCCTAGAGAGGGCGAAAATGACCTAATTGATCATCCAACGACACAAACACACCTATTGGATGCACAAGATTGGTTAAAAACCCTAATTGGACAAGAATATGCCTACGGAGGACGAAAGTGACCTAAATGTTAATCCTATGACACAAATGAACTTATTGGATGCACAAGATTGGTTAAAAACCCTAATTGGACCAGAATAAGCCTAGGGAGGACGAAAATGACCTAAATGTTAATTCAATGACACAACTCAACTTATTGGATGCACAAGATTGGTTAAAAACCCTAATTGGACAAGAATAAGCCTAGGGAGGACGAAAATGACCTAATTGATCATCCAATGACACAAACACACCTATTGGATGCACAAGATTGGTTAAAAACGCTAATTGGACAAGAATAAGCCAAGGGAGGACGAAAATGACCTAATTGATCATCCAATGACACAAACACACCTATTGGATGCACAAGATTGGTTAAAAACCCTAATTGGACAAGAATAAGCCTAGGGAGGACGAAAATGGCCTAATTGATCATCCAATGACACAAACACACCTATTGGATGCACAAGATTGGTTAAAATCCTAATTGGACAAGAATATGCCTAGGGAGGACGAAAATGACCTAATTGATCATCCAATGACACAAATGAACTTATTGGATGCACAAGATTGGTTAAAAACCCTAATTGGACAAGAATAAGCCTAGGAAGGACGAAAGTGACCTAATTGAATATCCAATGACACAAACACACCTATTGGATGCACATGATTTGTTAAAAACCCTAATTGGACAAGAATATGCCTAGGGAGGACGAAAATGACCTAAATATTAATTCAATGACACAAACAAAGTTATTGGATCCACAAGATTGGTTAAAAACCCTAATTGGACAATAATAAGCCTAGGGAGGACGAAAATGACCTAATTGATCATCCAATGACACAAACACACCTATTGGATGCACAAGATTGGTTAAAAACCCTAATTGGACAAGAATAAGCCTAGTGAGGAAGAAAATGACCTAATATATCATCCAATGACACAAACACACCTATTGGATGCACAAGATTGGTTAAAAACCCTAATTGGACAAGAATAAGCCTAGGGAGGACGAAAATGACCTAATTGATCATCCAATGACACAAACACACCTATTGGATGCACAAGATTGGTTAAAAACCCTAATTGGACAAGAATATGCCTAGGGAGGACGAAAATGACCTAATTGATCATCCAATGACACAAACACACCTATTGGATGCACAAGATTGGTTAAAAACCCTAATTGGACAAGAATAAGCCTAGGGAGGACGAAAATGACCTAATTGATCATCCAATGACACAAACACACCTATTGGATGCACAACATAGGTTAAAAACCCTAATTGGACAAGAATATGCCTAGGGAGGACGAAAATGACCTAATTCATCATCCAATGACACAAACACACCTATTGGATGCACAAGATTGGTTAAAAACCCTAATTGGACAAGAATAAGCCTAGGGAGGACGAAAATGACCTAATTGATCATCCAATGACACAAACACACCTATTGGATGCAAAAGATTGGTTAAAAACCCTAATTGAACAAGAATAAGCCTAGGGAGGACGAAAATGACCTAATTTATCATCCAATGACACAAACACACCTATTGGATGCACAAGATTGGTTAAAAACCCTAATTGGATAAGAATATGACTAGGGAGGACGAAAATGACCTAAAAGTTAATCCAATGACACAAATGAACCTATTGGATGCAGAAGATTGGTTAAAAACCCTAATTGGTCGAGAAGAAGCTTCGGGAGGACGAAAATGACCTAATTGATCAACCAAACACACAAACACACCTATTTGATGCACAAGATGTGTTAAAAACCCTAATTGGACAAGAATAAGCCTAGGGAGGACGAAAATGACCTAATTGATCATCCAATGACACAAACAAACCTATTGGATGCACAAGATTGGTTAAAAACCCTAATTGGACAAGAATAAGCTTAGGGAGGACGAAAATGACCTAATTGATCATCCAATGACACAAACACACCTATTGGATGCACAAGATTGGTTAAAAACCATAATTGGACAAGAATAAGCCTAGGGAGGACGAAAATGACCTCAATGGTAATCCAATGACACAACTCAACTTATTGGATGCACAAGATTGGTTAAAAACCCTAATTGGACAAGAATAAGCCTAGGGAGGACGAAAATGACCTAATTGATCATCCAATGACACAAACACACCTATTGGATGCACAAGATTGGTTAAAAACCCTAATTGGACAAGAATATGCCTAGGGAGGTTGAAAATGACCTAAATATTAATTGAATGACACAAACAAACTTGTCGGATGCACAAATTTTGGTTAAAAACCCTAAATGGACAAGAATAAGCCTAGGGAGGACGAAAATGACCTAATTGATCATCCAATGACACAAACACACCTATTAGATGCACAATATTGGTTAAAAACCCTAATTGGACAAGAATAAGCCTAGGGAGGACGAAAATGACCTAATTGATCATCCAATGACACAAACACACCTATTGGATGCACAAGATTGGTTAAAAACGCTAATTGGACAAGAATAAGCCTAGGGAGGACGAAAATGACCTAATTGATCATCCAATGACACAAACACACCTATTGGATGCACAAGATTGATTAAAATCCCTAATTGGACAAGAATATGCCTAGGGTGGACGAAAATGACCTAAATTTTAATCCAATGACACAACTCAACTTATTGGATGCACAAGATTGGTTAAAAACCCTAATTGGACAAGAATAAGCCTATGGAGGACGAAAATGACCTAATTGATCATCCAATGACACAAACACACCTATTGGATGCACAAGATTGGTTAAAAACCCTAATTGGACAAGAATATGCCTAGGGAGGACGAAAATGACCTTAATGTTAATCCAACGACACAAATGAACTTATTGGATGCACAAGATTGGTTAAAAACCCTAATTGGACAAGACTAAGCCTAGGGAGGACGAAAATGACCTAATTGAACATCCATTGCCACAAACACACCTATTGGATGCACAAGATTGGTTAAAAACCCTAATTGGACAAGAATATGCCAAGGGAGGACGAAAATGACCTAATTGGTCATCCAATGACACAAATACACCTATTGGATGCACAAGATTGGTTAAAAACCCTAATTGGACAAGAATATGCCTAGGGAGGACGAAAATGACCTTAATGTTAATCCAACGACACAAATGAACTTATTGGATGCACAAGATTGGTTAAAAACCCTAATTGGACAAGAATAAGCCTAGGGAGGACGAAAATGACCTAATTGATCATCCAATGACACAAACACACCTATTGGATGCACAAGATTGGTTAAAAACACTAATTGGACAAGAATATGCCTAGGGAGGATGAAAATGACCTAATTGATCATCCAATGACACAAACACACCTATTGGATGCACAAGATTGGTTAAAAACCCTAATTGGACAAGAATATGCCTAGGGAGGACGAAAATGAACTAATTGATCATCCAATGACACAAACACACCTATTGGATGCACAAGATTGGTTAAAAACCCTAATTGGACAAGAATATGCCTAGGGAGGACGAAACTGACCTAAATATTAATTCAATGACACAAACAAAGTTATTGGATGCACAAGATTGGTTAAAAACCCAAATTGGACAAGAATAAGCCAAGGGAGGACGAAAATGACCTAATTGATCATCCAATGACACAAACACACCTATTGGATGCACAAGATTGGTTAAAAACCCTAATTGGACAAGAATATGCCTAGGGAGGACGGATATGACCTAAATGTTAATCCAATGACACAAATGAACTTATTGGATGCACAAGATTGGTTAAATACCTTAATTGGACAAGAATAAGTCTAGGGAGGGCGAAAATGACCTAATTGATCATCCAATGACACAAACACACCTATTGGATGCACAAGATTGGTTAAAAACCCTAATTGGACAAGAATATGCCTAGGGAGGACGAAAATGACCTAAATATTAATTCAATGACACAAACAAAGTTATTGGATGCACAAGATTGGTTAAAAACACTAATTGGACAAGAATAAGCCTAAGGAGGACGAAAATGACCTAATTGATCATCCAATGACACAAACACACCTATAGGATGCACAAGATTGGTTAAAAACTCTAATTGGACAAGAATATGCCTAGGGAGGACGAAAATGACCTAATTGTTAATTCAATGACACAAATGAACTTATTGGATGCACAACATTGGTTAAAAACCCTAATTGGACAAGAGTAAGCCTAGGAAGGACGAAAATAACCTAATTGATCATCCAATGACACAAACACACCTATTGGATGCACAAGATTGGTTAAAAACCCTAATTGGACAAGAATATGCCTAGGGAGGACGAAAATGACCTAAATATTAATTCAATGACACAAACAAAGTTATTGGATGCACAAGATTGATTAAAAACCCTAATTTGACAAGAATAAGTCTAGGTAGGACGAAAATGACCTAATTGATCATCCAATGACACAAACACACCTATTGGATGCACAAGATTGGTTTAAAACCCTAATTGGACAAGAATAAGCATAGGGAGGACGAAAACGACCTAATTGATCATCCAATGACACAAACACACCTATTGGATGCACAAGATTGGTTAAAAACCCTAATTGGACAAGAATAAGCCTAGGGAGGACGAAAATGACCTAATTGATCATCCAATGACACAAACACACCTATTGGATGCACAAGATTGGTTAAAAACCCTAATTGGACAAGAATATGCCTAGGGAGGACGAAAATGACCTAAATATTAATTCAATGACACAAACAAAGTTATTGGATGCACAAGATTGGTTAAAAACCCTAATTTGACAAGAATAAGCCTAGGGAGGACGTAAATGACCTAATTGATCATCCAATAACACAAACACACCTATTGGATGCACAAGATTGGTTAAAAACCCTAATTGGACAAGAATAAGCCTAGGGAGGACGAAAATGACCTAATTGATCATCCAATGACACAAACACACCTATTGGATGCACAAGATTGGTTAAAAACCCTAATTGGATAAGAATAAGCCTAGGGAGGACGAAAATGAACTAATTGATCATCCAATGACACAAACACACCTATTGGATGCACAAGATTGGTTAAAAACCCTAATTGGACAAGAATATGCCTAGGGAGGACGAAAATGACCTAATTGATCATCCAATGACACAAACACACCTATTGGATGCACAAGATTGGTTAAAAACCCTAATTGGACGAGAATAAGTCTAGGGAGGACGAAAATGACCTAATTGATCATCCAATGACACAAACACACCTATTGGATGCACAAGATTGGTTAAAAACCCTAATTGGTCAAGAATAGGCCTAGGGAGGACGAAAATGACCTAATTGATCATCCAATGACACAAACACACCTATTGGATGCACAAGATTGGTTAAAAACCCTAGTTGGACAAGAATATGCCTAGGGAGGACGAAAATGACCTAATTGGTCATCCAATGTCACAAATGAACTTATTGGATGCACAAGATTGGTTAAAAACCCTAGTTGTACAAGAATATGCCTAGGGAGGACGAAAATTACCTAATTGATCATCCAATGACACAAATGAACTTATTGGATGCACAAAATTAGTTAAAAACCCTAATTGGACAAGAATAAGCCTAGGGTGGACGAAAATGACCTAATTGATCATCCAATGACACAAACACACCTATTGGATGCACAAGATTGGTTAAAAACCCTAATTGGACAAGAATAAGCCTAGGGAGGACGAAAATGACCTAATTGATCATCCAATGACACAAACACACCTATTGGATGCACAAGATTGGTTAAAAATCCTAATTGGACAAGAATAAGCCTAGGGAGGATAAAAATGACCTAATTGATCATCCAATGACACAAACACACCTATTGGATGCACAAGATTGGTTAAAAATCCTAATTGGACAAGAATAAGCCTAGGGAGGATAAAAATGACCTAATTGATCATCCAATGACACAAACACACCTATTGGATGCACAAGATTGGTTAAAAACCCTAATTGGACAAGAATAAGCCTAGGGAGGACGAAAATGACCTAATTGATCATCCAATGACACAAACACACCTATTGGATGCACAAGATTGGTTAAAAACCCTAATTGGACAAGAATAAGCCTAGGGAGGACGAAAATGACCTAATTGATCATCCAATCACACAAACACACCTATTGGATGCACAAGATTGGTTAAAAACCATAGTTGGACATGAATATGCCTAGGGAGGATGAAAATGACCTAATTGATCATCCAATGACACAAATGAACTTATTGGATGCACAAGATTGGTTAAAAACACTAATTGGACAAAAATAAGCCTAGGGAGGACAAAAATGACCTAATTGATCATCCAATGACACAAACACACCTATTGGATGCACAAGATTGGTTAAAAACCCTAATTGGACAAGAATAAGCCTAGGGAGGACGAAAATGACCTAATTGATCATCCAATGACACAAACACACCTATTGGATGCACAAGATTGGTTAAAAACCCTAATTGGACAAGAATAAGCCTAGGGAGGACGAAAATGACCTAATTGATCATCCAATGACACAAACACACCTATTGGATGCAAAAGATTGGTTAAAAACCCTAATTGGACAAGATGATGCCTACGGAGGACGAAAATGAACTAAATATTAATTCAATGACACAAACAAACTTATTGGATGCACAAGATTGGTTAAAAACACTAATTGGACAAGAATAAGCCTAGGGAGGACGAAAATGAGCTAATTGATCATCCAATGACACAAACACACCTATTGGATGCACAAGATTGGTTAAAAACCCTAATTGGACAAGAATAAGCCTAGGGAGGACGAAAATGACCTAATTGATCATCCAATGACACAAACACACCTATTGGATGCACAAGATTGGTTAAAAACCCTAATTGGACAAGAATATGCCTAGTGAGGACGAAAATGACCTAATTGATCATCCAATGACCCAAACACACCTATTGGATGCACAAGATTAGTTAAAAACCCTAATTGGACAAGAATAAGCCTAGGCAGGACGAAAATGACCTAATTGATCATCCAATGACACAAACACACCTATTGGATGCACAAGATTCGTTAAAAACCCTAATTGGACAAGAATATGCATAGGGAGGACGAAAATGACCTAATTGATCATCCAATGACACAAACACACCTGTTGGATGCACAAGATTGGTTTAAAACCCTAATTGGACAATAATATGCCTAGGGATTACGAAAATGACCTAAATATTAATCCAATGACACAAACTCACCTATTGGATGCACAAGATTGGTTAAAAACCCTAATTGGACAAGAATATGCCTAGGGAGGACGAAAATGACCTAAATATTAATTCAATGACACAAACAAAGTTATTGGATGCACAAGATTGGTTAAAAACCCTAATTGGACAAGAATAAGCCTAGGGAGGACGTAAATGACCTAATTGATCATCCAATGACACAAACACACCTATTGGATGCACAAGATTGGTTAAAAACCCTAGTTGGACAAGAATAAGCCTAGGGAGGACGAAAATGACCTAATTGATCATCCAATGACACAAATGAACTTATTGGATGCACAAGATTGGTTAAAAACCATAGTTGGACAAGAATAAGCCTATGGAGGACGAAAATGACCTAATTGATCATCCAATGACACAAATGAACTTATTGGATGCACAAGATTGGTTAAAAACCCTAGTTGGACAAGAATATGCCTAGGGAGGACGAAAATGACCTAATTGATCATCCAATGACGTAAATGAACTTATTGGATGCACAAGATTGGTTAAAAACCCTAATTGGACAAGAATATGCCTAGGGAGGACGAAAATGACCTAAATATTAATTCAATGACACAAACAAAGTTATTGGATGCACAAGATTGGTTAAAAACCCTAATTGGACAAGAATAAGCCTAGGGAGGACGAAAATGACCTAATTGATCATCCAATGACACAAACACACCTATTGGTGCACAAGATTGGTTGAAAACCCTAATTGGACAAGAATATGCCTAGGGAGGACGAAAATGACCTAAATATTAATTCAATGACACAAACAAACTTATTGGATGCACAAGATTGGTTAAAAACCCTAATTGGACAAGAATAAGCCTAGGGAGGACGAAAATGACGTAATTGATCATCCAATGACACAAACACACCTATTGGATGCACAAGATTGGTTAAAAACCATAATTGGACAAGAATTAGCCTAGGGAGGACCAAAATGACCTAATTGATCAACCAATGACACAAACACACCTATTGGATGCACAAGATTGGTTAAAAACCCTAATTGGACAAGAATAAGCCTAGGGAGGACGAAAATGACCTAATTGATCATCCAATGACACAAACACACCTATTGAATGCACAAGATTGAATAAAAACCCTAATTGGACAAGAATATGCCTAGGTAGGACGAAAATGGCCTAATTGATCATCCAATGACACAAACACACCTATTGGATGCACAAGATTGGTTAAAAACCCTAATTGGACAAGAATATGCCTAGGGAGGACGAAAATGACCTAATTGATCATCCAATGACACAAACACACCTATTGGATGCACAAGATTGGTTAAAAAACCCAAATTGGACAAGAATATGCCTAGGGAGGACGAATATGACCTAAATGTTAATTCAATGACAAAAACGAACTTATTGGATGCACAACATTGGTTAAAAACCCTAATTGGACAAGAATATGCCTAAGGAGGACGAAAATGACCTAAATATTAATTCAATGACACAAACAAACTTATTGGATGCACAAGATTGGTTAAAAACGCTAATGGGACAAGAATAAGCCTAGGGAGGACGAAAATGACCTAATTGATCATCCAATGACACAAACACACCTATTGGATGCACAAGATTGGTTAAAAACCCTAATTGGACAAGAATATGCCTAGGGAGGATGAAAATGACATAAATATTAATTCAATGACACAAACAAAGTTATTGGATGCACAAGATTGGTTAAAAACCCTAATTGCACAAGAAAAAGCCTAGGGAGGACAAAAATGACCTAATTGATCATCCAATGAACAAACACACCTATTGGATGCACAAGATTGGTTAAAAACCCTAATTGGACAAGAATATGCCTAGGGAGGACGAAAATGACCTAATTGATCATCCAATGACACAAACACACCTATTGGATGCACAAGATTGGTTAAAAACCCTAATTGGACAAGAATAAGCCTAGGGAGGACGAAAATGACCTAATTGATCATCCAATGACACAAACACACCTATTGGATGCACAAGATTGGTTAAAAACCCTAATTGGACAAGAATAAGCCTAGGGAGGACGAAAATGACCTAAATGTTAATCCAATGACACAACTCAACTTATTGGATGCACATGATTGGTTAATAACCCTAAATGGACAAGAATATGCCTAGGGAGGAAGAAAATGACCAAAATATTAATTTAATGACACAAACAAAGTTATTGGATGCACAAGATTGGTTAAAAACCCTAATTGTACAAGAATAAGCCTAGGGAGGACGTAAATGACCTAATTGATCATCCAATGACACAAACACACCTATTGGATGCACAAGATTGGTTAAAAACCCTAATTGGACAAGAATAAGCCTAGGGAGGAAGAAAATGACTTAAATATTAATTTAATGACACAAACAAACTTATCGGATGCACAAGATTGGTTAAAAACCCTAATTGGACAAGAATAAGCCTAGGGAGGACAAAAATGACCTAATTGATCATCCAATGACACAAACACACCTATTGGATGCACAAGATTGGTTAAAAACCCTAATTGGACAAGAATAAGCCTAGGGAGGACGAAAATGACCTAATTGATCATCCAATGACACAAACACACCTATTGGATGCACAAGATTGGTTAAAAACCCAAGTTGGACAAGAACATGCCTAGGGAGGACGCAAATGACCTAATTGATCATACAATGACACAAACACACCTATTGAATGCACAAGATTGGTTAAAAACCCTAATTGGAAAAGAATATGCCTAGGGAGGACCAAAATGACCTAAATATTAATTCAATGACACAAACAAACTTATTGGATGCACAAGATTGGTTAAAAACCCTAATTGGACAAGAATAAGCCTATGGAGGACGAAAATGACCTAATTGATCATCCAATGACACAAACACACCTATTGGATGCACAAGATTGGTTAAAAACCCTAATTGGACAAGAATATGCCTAGGGAGGACGGATATGACCTAAATGTTAATCCAATGACACAAATGAACTTATTGGATGCACAAGATTGGTTAAAAACCCTAATTGGACAAGAATAAGCCTAGGGAGAACGAAAATGACCTAAATGTTAATCCAATGCTACAACTCAACTTATTGGATGCACAAGATTGGTTAAAAACCCTAATTGGACAAGAATAAGCCTGGGGAGGACGAAAATGACCTAATTGTTAATCCAATGACACAAACTTACCTATTGGACGCACAAGATTGGTTAAAAACCCTAGTTGGACAAGAACATGCCTAGGGAGGACGATAATGACCTAATTGATCATCCAATGACACAAACACACCTATTGGATGCACAAGATTGGTTAAAAACCCTAATTGGACAAGAATAAGCCTAGGGAGGACGAAAATGACCTAATTGATCATCCAATGACACAAACACACCTATTGGATGCACAAGATTGGTTAAAAACCCTAATTGGACAAGAATATGCATAGGGAGGACGAAAATGACCTAACTGATCATCCAATAGCACAAACACACCTATTGGATGCACAAGATTGGTTAAAAACCCTAATTGGACAAGAATAAGCCTAGGGAGGACGAAAATGACCTAATTGATCATCCAATGACACAAACACACCTATTGGATGCACAAGATTGGTTAAAAACCCTAATTGGACAAGAATAAGCCTAGGGAGGACGAAAATGACCTAATTGATCATCCAATGACACAAACACACCTATTGGATGCACAAGATTGGTTTAAAACCCTAATTGGACAAGAATAAGCCTAGGGAGGACGAAAATGACCTAATTGATCATCCAATGACACAAACACACCTATTGGATGTACAAGATTGGTTTAAAACCCTAGTTGGACAAGAATATGCCTAGGGAGGACGAAAATGACCTAATTGATCATCCAATGACACAAATGAACTTATTGGATGCACAAGATTGGTTAAAAACCCTAATTGGACAAGAATAAGCCTAGGGAGGACGAAAATGACCTAATTGATCATCCAATGACACAAACACACCTATTGGATGCACAAGATTGGTTAAAAACCCTAATAGGACAAGAATATGCCGAGGGAGGACGAAAATGACCTAAATGTTAATCCAATGACACAACTCAACTTATTGGATGCACAAGATTGGTCAAAAACCCTAATTGGACAAGAATAAGCCTAGGGAGGACGAAAATAACCTAATTGATCATCCAATGACACAAACACACATATTGGATGCACAAGATTGGTTAAAAACCCTAATTGGACAAGAATATGCCTAGGGAGGACAAAAATGACCTAAATGTTAATCGAATGACACAAACGAACTTATGGGATGCACAAGATTGGTTAAAAATCCTAATT
Organism: Cicer pinnatifidum; assembly: GCA_037974775.1. Classification (NCBI taxonomy): domain Eukaryota; kingdom Viridiplantae; phylum Streptophyta; class Magnoliopsida; order Fabales; family Fabaceae; genus Cicer; species Cicer pinnatifidum. Next base: position 12,988 of record JBBPBR010001694.1, read on the forward strand.
GGACAAGAATAAGCCTAGGGAGGACGAAAATGACCTAAACGCTAATCCAATGACACAACTCAACTTATTGGATGCACAAGATTGGTTAAAAACCCTAATTGG